>CM071936.1:21059522-21175839 GCA_016081115.2 Rehmannia glutinosa
CCATATGTGGTACTTGATATGCTCAATCTAAGTGAAATAACAATTGATGTTGAGCAAAAAGAAGCGTGGGTTCAAGCTGGTGCAACCATTGGGCAACTTTATTACAAAATTAGTGAGAAAAAGTAAGACACTCGCATTTCCAGCAGTCTTGTCCCACTGTTGGAGTTGGCGGGCTCTTTTAGCGGAGGAGGGTACGGACCATTGTTGAGAAAATTTGGTCTTGCTGCTGATAATATTGTTGATGCACGGTTGGTCGATGTTAAAGGAAGGATTCTTGATCGAAAATCAATGGGCGAGGATCTTTTCTGGGCCATCAGGGGTGGTGGAGGCGCTAGCTTTGGCGTCATAACTGCTTGGAAACTGAAATTGGTTTCTGTCCCGGAGACTTTAACCATATTCTCGGTTGGTAGGACCCTAGAACAAAATGCAACAGAGCTTATTCATAAATGGCAATACGTTGCTCCCAATCTCCATGAAGACCTTTTAATTGCAATCTCCATTGGACCAGTAAATTCAAGTAAAAGTGGGGAGAAAACTATACAAGCCATCTTCATTTCACTATTTCTCGGACGGGTGGATCAACTGCTTCATTTGTTAGAACAAAGCTTTCCAATTGAGTGTAAGAAGAGAAGATTGCAATGTGTGTCGATTCAATCGACCCTTTTCTTTGGTGGATACTCTTATCGGAGAATCACCACAAGTCTTAACAAGTAGAAATCCAGAAATTAGCAGTGCGCTTCCAATAACAAGATTTCATTTCAAAGCAAAACTAGACTACGTGCAGGAATCCATCCCAGTATCTGGTTTTGAAGGTGTGTGGAAATTGTTACATGAACGAGAAACATGTATGGCAGAAATGCTTGTAGTGCCATACGGTGGAAAAATGAAGGAAATTTCCGAAGACGCACTTCCATTCCCTCATAGAGCAGGTAACTTGTACAAAATCCAACAACTGGCGTCCTGGGATGAGTCTGGGCCCGAGGCATCAGAAAGGTCAATAACTTGGGTAAGAAGATTGTACGACTACATGACTCCATATGTTTCCAAGTCTCCTAGAGCTGCCTACATCAATTATAGAGACCTTGATTTGGGAGTAAATAACGCGGCGACGGCACTAGTTATGCACAAGCAAGCAGTTGGGGACTGAAGTACTTTAAGAACAATTTTGAAAAATTGGTTCGAGTGAAAACTATGGTTGATCCAGGTAATTTTTTCAGAAACGAGCAAAGTATTCCACCAAAGAACTTCCAAGCCACGAGCTCGAATCTTCGGGTCCTCAATCGTTTCATCAGACGACAGTCCCCATTCTTTAAGCTCCTCAACTTGATGATGAATATCAGCCAGGCTGTATTCCCCGTTGAGTCCGAGCTCGAGGATTCTGTATGCCCAATTGAACCATTTCATGAAGAACAGAAGAATAGTCAGTCCAGTTTTTAATTTTCGTCTTATGTACGTTCGCTTTCAGCAGGATTACAATAGAGAGAGAACGAGAGCTTCTTTTATATACGGTGCAATAAGACTTTGAATTGAATATATATTTGTCATTGTTAATTAAAAGACACATAAATTACTTGAAAATTTACCGATTTTGAAGAAGACAGTACTGCACCAACAAACGGGGAATATGGACTCTTGGTTTATTTATGCAAGAATCCAGCTTCTGATAGGATCACTCGCAGAATTTTAAACTGTATGTTAAAAAAAAACAAAATTTCTTGAGTGCCACAGTTATGGGATTCTGAAATGAAATGTTAGTTGAGAATTAAAATGGGAGAAATTTTCAAAATAAGGAAACTTCTTTTCGATCTACCAACTCATGTACAAGAAAGTTATTTTTGAACCCAGAATGACCAAATCCTTCGTTAAAGAATTTTGATTTTGATCAACTAAATGTTGGAAATTGGTTTATAAAAATGGGTTTTGACCCGATTTTGATGGTATAATCGTAATCTACACCGCGGTTTGACGAATTTAGCATTTTGAATTTTTTAAAACTAATTTCAAGCGTGAATGAGAAATTAATGCATAAAATTAGTCACTTAAATACCTTTTATATGAAATATAAAAGGGTGAGAATATGGAAAGTCATATCCCACATAGAAAGCATATTAAATGTTTTACTAGTTTATATAGAGCTTCACCACTAATAAGGAGTAATCATGTGTAGCTCCTTATGGTACACTCTAGCGGACCAAGTAAATTTTGACTAGCGCCTTTGGCTAGCTCAAATAGCTGCGGGGATGGTGCAAAGTACCGTCCGAGCTCGAGCCGGGATCGGGCCCAGACACATTGCATTGGGCGTATTTACGCATCATCGCGAGGAGCTTTGAGGAGCCTTAAAGTCTTGAAAAATCGAACCAGGATTCGGTGGCAGTGACTTGGCGGAGTCGTCCAGATGGCGACACATGGCACTAATTTGGACGTTCACTGACTAGATGCCTCTCGCTCGTGTGCGTGTCTCTTGATCGAAGGTGCGATCCAATAGTACTGATCGATTCGGACAAAGGATGACACACATGATCGAAATGGCATTTGGATGTCTATACAAACAGACCCTATATTGTTTCATCTCTTCCTTTTTGTATTTCGAAAGTTCTAAACAGAGTTGTGTTCGGCGTAAGTTCGATTTTTGCAAGTGCTACTAAGTCGAACTTGAAAGTCATTGTATCTTAGAGACGATTGTCCGAATCATAAGACTTTTGTACGGGGCAATTTTGTCTTGCGTATAGAAAATCTAATTCTCGCCTCGACTTATAATTTTGTCCTTGCTATTCCGTCTATTTTCGAGAAAATCAAACACCATGAAAAACACTAAAACCCACCCAATATGTATTGATTTCTCCTAGGGGTACGTGTCTTTTATGAGGCAAGTGAGTCTTTTGACTCGTGCCCAAAAATTAATTAAGACAAATTTAGGGGTCCAAAATCTCTAATACCTTATATATATGTATTATATAAGAATGTTAATTACAAAGAATAAGATTTTCGGATTGATTTGTCCTAAACAATTAATTTGTTTGCGTATATACAAAAGTAAAGCAAGCAAAGTGAGGTTTGGATAACTCAAATGGATTTGGAAACCACGAATGCTTTTGATGTTTTTTTTCTTTTGTTGTTTTTTTAAACAAAGGGTGTTGTTGTATTTAAAAATAAGTATTTTGTAAAATAAAATATACTGATTTAAACAACAGCATAATATTAGCTTATTAGGAGTTAGATTTAAATCCAATGACTTTTACGGTTGTCAAACATTGTGTACAAATTTATGATTTTTTCTAATTTATGAAAAAATCTTTGAGTTGCACGCGTGTTTAGTGCCTACCCCGTTTATCCTTTTTACAATTTTTGATTTTCAAGAAATCAAATCCAACGATTTTGGTGGATATATTAATCAATATTAATTAAATATTTAATCTATATTTATAATAGTAAATTTGGTTAACATATGAAGATTCCTTTTTAAAAACAATACAATATCAGTATTCTCATTTTTATTACGAAATCATACAATGCGAAATAATATTCGGCTTCCAAATCTTAATTTTGAATATTTTCTTTTCATTATTAAATCAAGAGTTTTTAAATTTAGAAAAATAAGTTATTTTTATTTGAAAACTAAATTTTTCTATAATTGAACTAAATTGATTGGTTGATTTGTGATGGCGAAAGTGAATTGGCAAGAAATCGGGTGGTTTGTTGAGGGATGGTTTGTGTTGGATTTGATTAATTTTATGTATGTTTTTAGGATATTAGATAGATAGGGGATGATCAAGTGAGACCATGTCTCAGGTGAGACACAATGGACTAGTTTCAACCATCCCCACTATTAATCAATGAGTATGATTTAATGGATAAAAATATATTAAAATATCAATTTAATCAATATAAGGGTAGTAGGGTAATATAACATAACAAGTTAGTTACAAAAATAGAATCAAATCTCTTTCTCTCTCATACATCTCCCAATTTTCCCAATCTCACGTCTATCTTTTCTTTCTCTCTCTCTCTCTCATTCCTCCATTAACGCAAATAAAGAAAATGTGAAGAACTCGAAAATTACGGTTCATGAAAATTACGAGAAAAAACAAGAAAAATCGGTGCAATATTACAGAGAAATAACGAATAAATGAGTTCGAAAACTAAATACGCAACAAAACTCAACTAAATATGCATTATCCGAAAACTATCTATGAAGCGTAAAAAAAACTAATATGTAGTACAAGATATCCAACTATGCAAGACGTCATAAACTATGCAACAAAATCAACTAACTATGTATTATCTAGAAACTATCCATGCATTGTGGAATAACTAAATATGCGATCATTATGTAACAACCCATTTTTATAATTTCCAAAAGCAACATCACATTTTCATAACTAAATATACATTATATTGAACCTATTTATGTAGTGTAGTATAACTACATACGCGACATTATATTCAATTATGTCTTGTTTTCGTAAAAACAGTGCCAACAAAATAACTAAATATGCATTATTTGGTGTCTAATTATCTGATAAAGAACCCTAATCTGTCTTTGTAAAATAAAAATATTTGGAAAGAAAATGGTTCCTTAAATTCCGCCACAAAATCCAAGAAATCAATTTCAAATTTGTTTATAAAATCCATTGGGACCACTAATTTGAACCATAAAATCTGCTTCAGGACCACTAATTTGAATTACAAAATTACAATCTTACCATTAAAATCAACGAAAATTAGGAAATAATTAAAAAATTGAATTAATCACATCCCTTCATTTTTTAAGATCAATGGGCAAGATGAGTGCACACTCTCACACTAGGGAGGGTGGTCTCATTTGAACTAAATCCTATATATATATATATATATATATATATAGGGGAAGGTTCAAATGGGACACCCCCTTATATGAGACGGTGGGATTTATCCAAGCCTTTGAAAATATTACAATTAATGGTTCAGATTTAATGGCTAATATTAATTTAACAATTATTAAATATAGGCAATAAGGGCACAATAGACAATTTGAGAAAATAACAAATCAATGTAGTGGAACCGTTCATAATTTATAGGAATAGATAAGGGGAAAGAAATGGATTCACAATCTTTCCAAATCACAACCAATATCCCCACCCAAAAAAACGTGCGTCTTCATCAACAATATCCCTCCAAAAAAAAAAAAAAAACGTGCCTTTCTTCCTCGACGACCGCAATATAACCATAGACGCATCGCAAAAATCAATAGAGATCTACATTGCGCATACCCCATAACAGAAGAAAACAAAATCGGTCTGGTGATGGAAGACAATATTAATGATTCCGACGTACAACAAGGTGAATATATATTTATCTCTATACACTGTTTATTTTTTTAAAAATTTATGTAATTGTAATTCCGGAAAAATATTGCCCTCTATGATGTTGTTTGTGTACGAAGAAACATGAGAAACAACGTTACTTTGATATTTAACAAAGATAAATAGTATGACATTAGTGTTTATTTAGAACGATTTGTTGTATATATTGTATTACATATATGTTTGCTTGTAAAAACTCGAACACCTCCAAGATGCTTTGAAGCGAAAATTTATTAGCGAAACACTTTGTATGTGTAGTTGTATTTTAATGTACGTGTAATGTGTGTTTCTTTGTATACGTATATTAATGAAATCTTTAAAATATAATTTACTGTATATTTATATATAATTTACTGTTCCTCCTAACTCCCCTTCTCAAGCAGCCGCATCTATTCACTGTATAATAATTGAAATTTCACTGTACTACATATTTATTTCAATGTCTATTGAATTGAAATTATTTATGTAAAATGGCAGGTACAAGATGGTGTTTGCGCCTTTTACGGAATAGATAATCATAAGCGTTGTGTAACGTTTGGGCCAAGTTGATAATAAAGGAAGATGAAGCGTCATACATATGGCTATTCAAGAATTTCTTAGAAGCAATGGGTAAAGAACCAAGCTATATTGTTACTGACCAAGACCCCGCAATGAAGAATGCAATACAAGCTATTTTCCGAAGTACCAGTCATCGTCTATGTATGTGGCACATCATGGAGAAGGTAAACACCAAAGTCAGTCCAACATTGCTCAAGGATAATAGTTTCAGGCCGAAGCTAAATTCTGTTGTATGGGATGATTACGATGAGCCAGCAGAGTTCGAGATAAAATGGCATGATGTAATGCTTGAGTATGAGTTAACTTCACATCCATTGTTTAATACAATGTTCGATCTTAGACAAAAATGGATACCAGCATATTTTAGGGACGTGCCAATGGGAGGTCTAATAAGGACAACGTCAAGATCTGAAAGTACAAATAGTTGGTTTGGCAATTTCACAAACCTCGTGCAAGTTTGGTGGAATTTTTATGCACTTTGAAAGTGCCATGGACTCACAACGCCACGAATCCGATAGATTAGGCAACAAATGTGAAACATTAAATCCCAAATGCAATACACCATTACAGATTGAGAAACATGCATCATCGGTGTACACACATGCAAAGGTGTTCTCGGAAGTCAAATAAAGAAATTGAACAATCGTGTTTCAGTTGCACAGTGGTTGGTGTGATTGATAATACAAACACATGTTCTTACAAAATAAGAGACAAAACTGGTAGGGTATATGATGTCATTTGTTACAAGAACGAGTCAATGTCAAAGTGCAGTTTCAAAATGTTTGAACGAAGCGGACTACTTTGTCGCCATATACTGTTATTGCTAAAGGGAGAACAAGAGATTCCATCCAAATATCTAACAAGGCGTTGGTTAAAAAATGCATCAATTCATCCTTTTTCAAGGAACGGTGATGTGTACCAATCCAATGGAGGCAACACAGCATGTGCAACTCTCAACAAGCTTTGGTCAGATTTCCATAGTTGTCTTGGGCTCGCCCAAGGTGATATAGAGAAATTGTCATCTTTGTCACGCTTACTATCAGAAGAAAAACAAAAACTACTACTCGAACAAGAGAATGAAAGGTCCGTAGTTGGCAAGCAAGTAGTTATTGAAACCTATTGTGGGACAACATCATGAAAGGATATCAATGTATTGCCACCACAACAAGCAAAAAACAAAGGTAGTGGGAGCCGCGTGAAAAGTCGTATACAAAGTCAAAGGGAGAAAACTATCAAAGCAAGCACAAAATTGAAGAGACGATGTGGTATATGTGGCGAAGTCACAACCCATAACAGTAGAACATGCCCCAAACGTTCAAAAACCTAATTAGATATTAACCATTTTCAATCAACAAAGACATACATCAAGTTTTAGTATATTTTCAATGTTTCTTTGCATCAACAATAATGTTTCGTTAGTACATTTTACTGTTTGGTTAGTATGTTATCACCTGCTCATTACAATTTATTTTTTTATTTATATTTTTACTGTACAAAATAACTGCATTCAATACACAGTAAACATGTATATATAGTACAGTGAAATATGACAATTATACACTGAAACAATATTAACCGCACAGTGAACCAAATCACCAATGTACATCGTGAAAATACACTAAATCTACAGTAAAAATACTAATTATACAACATTTTGATGCTAATTATACATTAAAATACTATAATTATATAGCATTCTAATACTAATTATACACCAAAACGATATTCAGTTTTAGATTTACAGTCAAAATACACTAATTACACAACATTCTAATACTAATTATACACCAAAACGATATTCAGTTTTCGATTTACAGTAAAAAATACACTAATTGTACAGCATTCTAATACTAATTATACATCATTCGACTATCATGGGCGCATATTAACAAACATTAAACCACACACACAACACGTATCAATTAATTAAACTGCATTAATTAAACAATTCCAACAAAAACGATATTCAGTTAGACCACAAAAAAACAACCAATAGCAAAATCGCCTAACTAGACCATTGTAGCATTCACAAAGATAATTCGACACGAAAAGCCAAGGAAATAAATAATCCAACAAAGAGAACCGACAAAATAAAATAGTAACATAGAGTTAATACACGTTCATCCTAAAAAGGCTGATAAAATCACATAACATCCTTCCCCATCCGGCTTCCTTGCCTCCATCGACTCTTTTCTCTTTGCTCATTGTTCTCTTTGGCTAATAATCGAGTAGCAATACTTAATGCGAAGGTTAGATATTAGGTTCCCACCACCCTTTTTTAGCCCGCAGTCCCAACCTCTTGCGCCTCCGCCCATGTATGTCTCCATGTGGCGCATTGCAAAAATCCCACAATAAACTTTGTTCTCTGAGTCCCTCCACGACATAGACAACCTACTCAATTTAGCATTTTTGACGGCCCATGACATCTGATCACAACCCTTCGAAGAAAGATGTAATGAAAAAACCCGCATCTAGAAACAAATACAAGTAAACATATCATTAAATCAACAATAAACAACACATGGGTGTAAAGCAGTAAATACTTCATTATCTGTACAGTGGATTTGCACTATATATACAGTAAAAATACACCAAGTGAACAATAGACATTGAGTAAAAATATATATCATGTATACATTAAATTGCACTAAATACACGGTAATACTACAAGATATGCGTGCGGTGAATTTGCAATGGAAACCATACAACCCGTAAAAGTTGAAAAATCTCCAATGATATGTACTTAAAAGAAAAGTAGCTTGTGGCACACTCCAAATTAATACTAATAAATAAAAAATCTTCCAAGTTTCAAAATATTTTTGCAATTATTTCATTGAACTTAACGAACTTATTACTTCCGAAAAAATTCCCACACTAGGAAGCCTCCAACAATGTCGGGCATTGCAGTAATAATGTGTTGTGTATACATTGAAATTGCACTAACAATACAGCAAATAATGCATTTTGCATGGACTAACCAAAATATGTGGAACTTTATACATTAATTTTGCATAGTTGAGAAAAGCTACTAAGAAAAGCTACTAACCAAATCCTCGGGGTTTTCTCGTATTTATCGCAAGATGTACCGCCAACAAAAGTTGTCTAAAATGTGACAGTTTCTCCTCTTTTAATCAAACACGATGACAAATAAGTGCTCACTCTTACATATAGGAAGAAAAACGCACAAAAAAATACCAATGAATAAACCAACCACAAAAATGATGCTAGTGCACGTCAATTAAACTAACCAACTCAATTTTTGTAGTTTTGCAAAGTGGTCTCAACACCCACTTCAAAGATCAAAGCTTGTAGAGAAAATTGCCAACGACTTATCATCAAGCCTATACTTGGGGAGCACAATACTATACGTCTACAAAAAACCGCCAAAAATATTTATTAAACCCCAAATACAAGAATGAATCTTACAAATGAATAAAATAATATATTACGAAAGGAGTAAGCGTAGCAAAAAATCTTGTGGGTGCACTTTTGCTTCTCAAACTCTCGCGCATTTAAAATCATCGACCACACGGAAACCACATCTCTGATACATACTCTCCATGCCTTAATGACTCCATCTCTCTCCTCCATAGCGATCTATCACCAACTTTGTATACCAACTCCTCCCTAACACAAGTCATAATATATACATGAGTTTATTGTTAAAAATGAATGTCACCAAATGTAAAACTTAAAAGGAAAAAAATGAATAAGTTAATTTACTCGTCTGCTCCTGTTTTCTCAAACATCCATTTAGCTACCATTTGCTGCATTTCATTAGGATCCAAACTCGGATCTATCTCATGTGAACTAGTACACAAAACCAAATACGGAGCGCCACAATGTAACTTTTCTTCAACTTCTTTTGGCCGGGCTTTTGCCGCCTTACCAACCTCCTTCCCAACATTTACAGCGGCCGACGCTTCATTCCCATGTATGTTTCCCTCTTTAGCATGCCCACCGTCATCATTCCTATCTTGATCATCCTTTAAATTAAAAAAAAAAGACATTATAATATGGAAATCATAAGCATACAGTAAAAAATAAACAACTACACAGTAACAAATAAACATTAATACAGTAGACTAGTACAAGCTAAAACATTAATACAATTAAAACAAGTTACAACATTAATAATAAAAAAACACAAACTCACGGAGGGCTTATTGCCTAGCACCGTCTCTTGTTCCAACGGTGCCTCTGAAAAAACCTTCGAATATTGTCTTGAAGTTTCCATTATGGAATCCCACCCTTCCATAACACCAACTTGTGTTAACCCAATACTGAAGCTTGGACCGTCAAACGTCTTCGTAAACTCGTTTCTCCTCAACACATCACTTTCTATTTTCTCCAAGATAGCAATGTTCTCGTGGATTATTCCGAAAGCTTCGCTTATAACTGCGTCGCACTACCGTCACCCATGTCATCCGTCGTTGCACATCCCCTTGCTTGCCACTAAAAAAATCAAGTTCTGGCGGCGTCCCCTCATCCTCCCAAAATCAATCGGAAGACACATCATCCTAAGGTGCATTCGTAATATGGAAATAATATCCACGACATCCGTGGCAATACAAGACAACTTGGACGCCAAATCGCGTGATGTCAATCAAGCTGCAAAAAAACCAAAAGAAAAATTTACATGTAAGATTACAATTAGTTTACATATCACTTCATAAACGTAAACAATTGCAAGAAACATGAATTCAATTAAAACAATTTATTGAGAATACAGTGAACCTGCTCTAAAAACACATGTAAATTAGTATGTTGTAAATATTTATTAACTAGGGATGTAATTAGTATCTTTGTGAATATTTATTATCTAAGCGAAACTATCACACTAAGTAGCACACTAAACAATTATTAAGTATACGAAACTGCTCTAAATACACATGTATTTGTGATATTAGAAACAGTAACCTACTTATCACATTAAAAGATTTATTAAGTATACAATGAACACGCACAAAAATACACAGAAATTTGTAATAAGCCCCAACCTTAGTGGTGTTTCAGTATTTTTCTCGCAACAGAAATGTAGATAACAATGGCAACGCAAAAGTATCACAGTAACTAGCACAACCAAATAACAGTTAATTTAGTAACATGCACAATACATGAAGAATTCAAACCTCATCCCTAATGTAAACATAATTTTACAAAATAACATAAATAAACAAAACTAGACCAATACCTGAACACCGCCATCAAGCAAGCATATTGGAACCTTGGATATTGTCATGTTTCTCAGCCGGAGCATCCATCAGGGCATCATTACAACTGGAACTGCTCTCACCATCATAAAGGCCATCAACAAAACCAAATCCATATCCCCTATTGTTAACTCAAACAGTTGCGCTCCTTTATTTTATTGGTGCTCCAACCCGAAAACTTGGAATTCTCTTGGCATGTCCTGAGCGCCAACCACGACTCTCCATGTAAAGCACCTTCAAAAAGAACGGGATATTAAAAAAAATTTAAATTATAACACTACACTCTCAACACAAGAGCCAAAAAAAATATTACCGTGAGAAACAACAAAGGACCGTTGAACTCAGTCTTCTTAATCGATGACCCCCAATTTATCCTCTTCTCAATGAGCGTTTTCAACGTGTATTGACACCGATTAAACTTCCTAATGTTACTAACGTCCCTCCAAACAATTCAAAATCAATGGATTAATATACCCACCCTGCACAGATCCAATAATAATTTGATCAACTAAAACGGTAAAATATCTCCTAAACCATACCCCTCCATCCTCACAACCCGCCATTTTACCACAAACTTCAGTAGGTGTCATTCTGTAGTGTTCTCTGCCAAATAAAGATGGTCATTCTTCATACAATTGAGAACTCTCGGCACTTGACTTCTTATCAACTGCCAATGGACCGTTAGGGAACCCCAACACCATCTGAACGTCCTTCCACTCAATATGAAGATACTTCCCATTTGCCAATACCAGTTCACTACTCATAGGATTGAAATTCTCAGTCAGCCAATAGATTAGACGCCCCGGAAACTCAGAAATTCTCAACATTAATAAGCTCTCAAACCCCATCTCGACAACATGTTTTTGTTCATCCGTAAAGGAGGCCATAGCTTCAACCAAAACCTGGGGCGAGGTCCTAGTAGTCAAAATGGGGAACAAATCCTTAACACTCTTCTTCACAACCCGACTGCCCATTTTCTTTTTCTTTGGCTGAGCATTTGCTTCCCCCGCCCCACTACTAGTACCACCAATATTAACTTGCGTTTTTTGTTGTCCTCTAGCCATACTCACAAATTAGCTCGTACAATTAAGAAGACAAAAGAAATAATCATTATTCCAATTCAACATAAATGCAAGGACAATCTATGCATTAAAGTGTTCTACAACAGCAAAAATGCACTACACTAAACAATGCACTGCACCAAAAAACAATTCCAATTGTATAAATAAAACACTAAAATGTACTTAAGATTACAGTATAATACTATCTCATATTTCTGATCATATTTATAAATTTGCGCAAACAAAGTGCAGTTACACAAGACACACATCTTTGCAAAAATGTATTACTTAAACATTAAAAATGTATTAATTAACCACTAAAAAATAACTAAGAATACAGCAGATTATCATTTACAAAAAGTGCCCATAAGGTTCAATAGACTAACAAAGAAGCACGATGAACAAAACCTGAGATAAAAAAATCCTAGAAATTAAAACACAATCCCAACAACTAAGCCAAAACAACATAATTGTATAAATAAAACACTAAAATGTACTTAAGATTACACTAAAATGTATTAATTGCATTTATGTGCATGTTTCTAACTAGATAATTTATCATAACACGGATTCTGACACCCCTTCACAAACAAACAGGGTTTTCTAATGAATCAATAAAGCTATAAACTATAAAAACTTGAACATAAATGCAAAAAATCATCCAGAGCTACAAATTGCCTAAATGCACATAAAACGATTGATTCCCAATAGACAGGGTGTTCAAATTATCATATTAAAAAACGATTGATTCCCAATAGGAGCTTCCAGTAAAAACGAAGGTTTACAACAGCAAGATGAATTACAACACAAGAACATGTTGTAAACATTCAAGTAAAAGAATAACAAAAAAAAAATTACTCCCAAACAGACATTATGGTATAGCAATAGTTCAGAAAACCCTAGAAATTGAAAACACAGTCCCAACAATGAAAATACTAGAATTTAAAACAAAAATTCATTTCAAAATTAACATTTTCAGAATTTCCCCCAAAAAAACAAAAAATAATAGAACCCTAGAAACTACACACACTAATTCTAACAACATTTTCAACATTTAGGTAAAAATTATAAATACAAGATATTAAACATTAAGTACCAAACTTACCGTCGGTCGAAAGGAGGAGAAGGGCCAGGTGTGGTGCGTCGCCGGTTGAAAAGAGAGGGACTTTCCTCCACTTCGGACGATCGCGGTTGAGCCGGCCCAGTGAGAGAGACGATCGGAAATTGTGGATGCTCGAGGCCGTCGGTCGCTTGGAGTGATTGAGGCGGACGACTGTTGTTGACGGCGATGGAAAAAAGTGGAGTGATGGCGGACGAGAGTTGTTGACGGTGATTGAAAAAAAAAGAGAATTTGAAAGGATTATACAATGGTTGACGGAGAGAGAAAATGAGAGTTTGAGAGGATATGAAGTGTTTGAGAAAATGTGGCGTGCATATCAGAAAGAGAACACACAGAGATACGATGTTTGAAACTCCCCAAAAATAGCGCGAATTAATAAAGGAAGAAATCAATTACCTTTTACAAAATTACTAAATGCCCCTGGCTTAATATTTCGAAAATTACCACTTTGACCTTTTTTAATTGAATCAGTTAAAAACCATCCTAAAATAAAGGGAATGATCTTAGCCATCCAAAATATCAATCCAATGGTTGGGATAAATCCCCACTGTCTCATATAAGGGGGATTGTCCCATTTGAACCAAATCCTATATATATATATATATATATATATATAATCAGGAGGTACCTTTATCAATAACCTCATATAAAATCTCAAATCATCAATTGCTTTATATAATTAAGATTCTATTTTATCAAACTTTTATTAGTTTATGTATGTTTATCAACAGTTGTCATATATTGTTACAAAATTCTCAAATTGTTCTTTCATATGAATTTAATTTTCTTCAAAATTAAAAGTAATCAAAAAATTAAAGTAGAAAAAAGACGCAATATATTTTTTTCCACAAAATAAGAATTTATTACCAATAAGAAGTTATTACCAATGGATTCGTTTCATTTATAATATTGAATATTCATTAAAGATGTCAATTTATTAATGATGTTTTTGGGACTATGAATCATATTGAATAAGCAATAAATAAATGAAGAAGTGTAAAATATATAACCAAATTATGTTTAAAAAAATATATTTATTTGTGTTTTTTCTAATATTGAAAGCTTATTTAAATTAAATACTTAATACTTTATTTTTTCTTTCACCATTCATATTTAACCTAAAAAAACCTTTTTTGGGTATTTATTGTACATTGATTTAGATTTTAAAAGTTTAAATTACTTAATATACAATTAAATTTTTTTTTTGAATTTAATAAGAATGTAAATTAAATAGGGCACTATATATTCAAAGTTTACGAAAAATAATGTGGATTCATTTTATTAAAGGGTACTTTTGTCCATGCATTATATTTTAATTTGGTTGAGGAGGGTAAGTGTTACATTTGCAAGTTTAGGGGGGTAAATAAGACATAGGGTCAAGTTCATGGGGTATTGTTGTATTTTGCCCTTATTTAAATAAGACAGTGCCCTTATTTAAATAAGACAGTATATTATCAAACAAAATTTTAAAATGGTATTAAGATTTTCATATTTATTCGTAAATTTTTAAAATAACTTTTTGACTTATTTTACTTAACAAAAGCAATTATTGTTCGCACATAAGCAATTAGTCTAAATTAGGATAATACGGGCTCAAAATTGAGGTCCATGTGGCAATTAGCCCTAATTTGGGCAATTTATCCTCAATTTGCCAAAATTGTAAAGTTGTTGTCCTCAGGTATAGTTAGTGACCATACTTTGCATTAAGCCTAAGTTAGTATGATGTCGCGGAAGTGTCATGAGAATCTAAAATCGCATTGATTCTTAAGAATACTTGAAAAGTTGGAATAACAAGAGAAAACTGTAGTTTACCCTGCCCGGTCTCACATTAGACCTAGACCCACTCCAACCCATAACTATGTCTAGTGGGTAATGCCCATTAGACCCACTAGAACCGCTAACTTCATATATATATGCCAATTTTGTAAATTTTTCACTCAAAATATTGTATATTTTCCAGTTAGAATATTTTGCGCCAAATTTGAATTATGAAATAAACACCAACAATATATATAAATAAAGTACTCTTGGAACAACAATACACACAGTCTATGTATAAACTAATTATATGAGTCGGGTCTCGGAAATTTAGAAACTTAAGGAGGGTACAATATTCTTACCCAACTTATGGACATTTATGCTTAAGCTCTTGATTCATCCCAGTAAGCTAGTTGTTGGATTTTGTATAAATTACCCACTACTCGTGGGTGTCTTGGCTCTTGGGAAATTTTATGAACAAAAAGACCATTTATGTAATTTCGGCATTTGAACTTCGAAGATAGCAAAATGGGATTCAAGAGATGATTGTTCCAACTTTCACAGAACAGGACTTGAAGGTAAATTCAAAAATGTTGTGACTGTATCTCATGAATTTGATATGATCATACATTAAAAGTGGAATTGAAATAGTTGTGCGACGATCAATCAATTAGGCATAAAGTTTGATGGTCCTAAATTACATTCACTTAAATTAATGTTACATTATACCCACAGTACATAACCACTATAAGGCCAACAATAAACTTGTAAAATGCACAGTTGAAAAACAGAAACCTGAACTTATCATCAGCTAACAAATCAATGAATAAAAGAAATCAATAAAAGAATGTTTGAAATGGTATGTTGTGAACAAGACGTATCAATACGCTTGATGGTGTTTTCTCCACGAAATTCGCACTTCTCTAGTTCTTCCACTTGGAGTATCGGATTGAAATACTTTGTTCGTTTCTGAAAAAGTTGCCTGGATCAATCTTTGTTTTCACTCGAACCAACATTTTGAAGTTGTTCTTGAAATATTTCAACCCCCATATACTAGCTTGTGCATAACTCGTATTACCCTCTTTTTTAACTCCCAGATCGAGATCTCTGTAGTTGATGTAACCAGCTCTAGGAGATTTAGAAACAAAAGGAGTCATGTAACGATACAATTTTCTTACCCAACTTATGGACGTTTCGATGCCTTAGCTCGATTCATCCCAAAGCTAGTTGTTGGATTTTGTACAAATTACCTCGCTCTATGAGGGAAAGGAAGCGGCGATTAAATCTCACTAATTCTTCCACCATATGGGACTACGAGCATTTCCGCCATACCACTTTCTCGCTCCTTTAATAGTTTCCACATACCTTCAAACCCAGATAGTGGGATGGGTTCTTGCACATAGTCTAATTTTGCTTTAAAATAAAACCTTGTTATTGGAAGCGTGCTCCTAATTTGTGGATTTCTGCTCGTTAAGACTTGTGGTGACTCTTCGATGGAATATCCACCAAAAAAGAGGGCGGATTGAATCCAACTTACTTCAATGCAATCTTCCCTCTTAACGCCTAATTCTGGAAACCTTTGTTCCAAAAATTGAAGTAGTGTATCCACCCTGCCGAGAAACAACGAACCAAAACTAGCTTGTACAGTTTTTCCCGATGATTGAATTTCTTGGTTCAATCGAGATTGAGATCAATAAATCATTAGGGAGATTGGGCGCAACGTACTGCCATCTATGAACGAGCTCCGTTGCATTTTGTTCCAGAGTCCTGCTGACTGAGAATATGGTCAAAGTCTCAGGGATAGCAACCAAATTCAGTTTCCATGCAGTTATAATTCCAAAACTAGCGCCTCCGCCTCCTCTGATGGCCCAGAAAAGATCCTCGCCCATGGATTTTCTGTCAAGAATCCTTCCTTCAACATTGATCATTCGCGCATCGACAATATTATCAGCAGCAAGGCCAAATTTTCTCAACATTGGCCCGTACCCACCTCCGCTAAAGAGCCCACCAACTCCAACAGTGGGACATGCACCTGCAGGAAATGCAAGTGTTCTACTTGTCTGACTAATTTTATAATAAAGTTGCCCAATAATTGCAGCAGCTTGAACCCAAGCGGTTTTTTTTCTCAACATCGATTGTTATTTCACTCAGATTGACTAAATCAAGAACTAAATATGGGACTAGGGATCTATACGAAAGTCCCTCGTAGTCATGACCACCGCTCCGAGTTCTAATTTGCATTGCGTTTTCTTTGGCACACAACACAATAGCCGAATTTGGGATTCATACATTGGGGTAACAATGACATGAGGTCTAGGATTGGAGGCGGATTCGAATCTTCGGTTTCTTATGGAAGACCGGAGGATGGATAAATACGAAGGGTTGTTTGGAGTATAAACAATGCTCGAAATTTGATAGTATTTTGCAAATGAAGGGATAGACATCGAAGAAAATCATCGTGGCCTTGGGATTGAGCAGGCCACAACGAGCATGAAAGGATCGCAAGAAATAGAAAAAGAGAAGAATATGAAAGACTTGTAGTCTTCATTTTTTGTTGTAAGTAATTGTCTAATTGATATGGAGATGAGATGCATGAAGGCTTCTATTTATAGGTACAATGGGAGGAGCTATTTATGAACTTTTCAATTCAAAGTCTTTTGTTATATTATATACAGCAGGGGCCATGGGGACTTGACTTTCTTCCTTTCATTATTCGGTTTTACGTAGTATGGAATATAGTATGTTTGAATGAAACCGTTATCAGTGTTTTCGCCTCCATAATTTGATTGATTCATTTTTTTTTTAATTTATTTCAGTTGACTCTTGCCAGGTCTTAAGTGAATTATTTATTAATGGATTAATGTATAGTTAACTTCTGGAAATTTATTTTAAGACTTACCTAACGGCAAAAAGGGAAAATAATTTGTTTCACTAGCTATTGGTTGGTGATGACTAGAAATTTGTTTAATATATTGGATTAAAAGCAATTACTTATAATTAAGTTTTGATATTTTCTAAGCATTTTTTAGATTAAATATCTTTTCATTGATCCCAGTTTCATGAGCCAGTTTTTATTTCAACCACACTAAAATATTATGCAAACAATTTATCTTCTGCTTCTTCTTCTTTTTTTTTTTTTGGTTTTTTTCCTTTTTTTTTTTTTGAGTCCACGAACGCGTGAAATGTGAATTAAGAAGAAAATAGAAATAACGATCCTAACTGAAAAGGCCATATTAGGACTTTCTCCATGTTGAGTTGAGCCACTGCATTTGAAAGTCTTTCTTCAGTTCATATTTTGAATGTTTCTATCTTACACAAACATTATTGATTGCTAAATGATAATTTCTCACATGACCACTTCCTAAAAAATGAAGGCTTAATTGCAAAATTGGTCCCATAATTATTGGGGACTAGCAATTTTGGTCCTCTAAATATTTTATGTAGTAATTTTTATCACGTAAGATTTTCATTCTGTGCAATTTTGATCCCATAAGTTCTAATTTGTATAATTTTGGTCGTACAAGTTCTGATTTTGTGCAATTCTGGTCCAATTAAGTGCTTTAATATTTCATTTTTTCCCACAATTAATACAGTTGCCCTTTAGGCAAAATATCCAGAATACCCATAATACCTATGACCGTTAAGAGTTATGGGATCAAAATTTCTATTTTGACTAAAAGATAAAATCGTCAAAGATCAATACTACCACGTCAAGAAGTTACGGAACTAAAATTGCCTACCCTACGAGTTATAGGACTAAAATTGCAATTAAGGCTAATAAATAACTTATGGCCGAAAATACTAGCACTGAATTTAGTGTCCTAGCTTTAGTGTGTTCACTGCTTTTAGGAAACATTAAACATATGTACCTGAGAGGGCTGAGACTAATAAATAGGTCGTTTGCATGTAATTTAGGTTTTAAATATTTGATTTAAAACTAATTAATACTTCCAAACATATTAGATTGCTTTGTTTATTGGCACTGGTTTCATTTATGAACCAACTTCATTGAGGTTGCGTTTGGATGAAAGGATTTGGGTTTGTGAATGATTTCAAATGACTCCATATAGGGAGTGTTTGCAATCACTAAAAAAAAAAACACTTCTAGTTTGGATGAAAGGATTTCAAATGACTTCATTGAGGTTGCGTTTGGATGAAAGGATTTGGGTTTGTGAAGGATTTCAAATGACTCCATATAGAGAGTGTTTGCAATCACTAAAAAAACACTTATTAGTTTTCGGCTGAAAAAAAATACTTTGTAGTGTTTGCAAATGGCAACTTCTGTTTTTGATTCTGCTTTATTTAATCAGAATCTAAAAAGAAAGAGTCAGACGCTGTAGATTTCTGCTGTTCCTACTAATTTGACTTTTACAAATAAATAAATATTTTCTAATTTGTTTGCCAAACACTCTTAACGGTTGATTCTCAACTTCTGATTTTATTTTCAAACACTACCAACTGATTTTCAACTACTTTTACTTCTACTTCAATAAATCATTTCTTCTAAAAACAGAAGTTTTTGCAAATACTCCCAATAAAATGGATTTGAAATCCACCGTAATGACTCAAAATAGCTCGTGACTGTATCTCATGAATTTGATATGATCATACATTAAAAGTGGAATTGAAATAGTTTTACGGCGATCGATCAGTTAGAATAGCAGCCTTTAGAAAATGCCCCTTCACCATGTTCTAATGTATTGCCATATCAATATTTTTGTTTTATATTTTGGTCCATGTTATGAGAGTGGCAATTATGTACGAAGATACATGAGAAAGACACTAATGGAGAAAGGTGTACAAAAAAACAATGAAACAGTATATTAACAATGCAATAAAATTACATTCACTTAATTAATGTCACATTACCCACAATACATAACCACTGTAAGGCCAACAATAAACATGTATAATGCACAGTTGAAACACAAAAACCTGAAATTATTATTAACTATCAAATCAATGAATAAAAGAAATTCAATAAAAGAATATCTCAAATGGATTGCTGTCAAGAAGTATCTATGCGCTTGATGCTTTTTTCTCCACGAGCACTTCTTCAGTTCTTCTTCCACTTGGAGTATCGAATTGGAATACTTTGCTCGTTTCTGAAAAAGTTACCTGGATCAGTAGCAGTTTTCACTCGAACCAATTTTCTGAAATTGTTCTTGAAATATTTCAACCCCCAGATACTAGCTTGTGCATAACTGGTGTTACCCTCTTTATTAACTCCCAAATCCAGATCTCGGTAGTTGATGTAAGCAGCTCTAGGGGATTTAGAAACATAAGGGGTCATGTAATTGTACAATTTTCTCACCCAACTTATGGACGTTTTTGATGCCTCAGCTCCCGATTCATCCCAGTAAGCTAATTGTTGGATTTTGTACAAATTACCTGCTCTATGTGGGAAAGGAAGTGCAGATTCTGAAATTTCCTTCATTCTTCCACCATATGGGACCACGAGCATTTCCGCCATACCAGCTTCTCGCTCTTTCAATAGTCTCCACATACCTTCAAAACCGAGATCTTCGGGATGGGTTTTTACGCACGTAGTCTAATTTTGCTTTAAAATAAAACCTTGTTGGAGCGTGCTCCTAATTTGTGGATTTCTCGCTTGTTAATACTTGTGGTGACTCTTCGATGGAATATCCACCAAAAAAGAGGGCGGATTGAATCCAACTTACTTCAATGCGCTCTTCCTCTTAACACCCAATCTGAAACCTTTGTTCCAACAATTGAAGTAGTGTATCTACCCCGCCGAGATACAACGAACCAAAACTAGCTTATACGATTTTCTCCTGGTACTTGAATTTACTGGTCCAATCGAGATCGAGATCAATAAATCATCGAGATTGGGGCAATGTATTGCCATCTCGTGAACGAGCTCTGTTGCATTTTGTTCAAGAGTCCTCGCTAATCAAAAATACGGTCAAAGTCTGGGGACAAGAACCAAATTCAATTTCCATGCGCTTATAATTCCAAAACTAGCACCTCCACCTCCTCCTCACGATGGCCCGAAAAAAGATCCTCGCCCATGGATTTTCTCGAGAATCCTTCCTTCAACATCAATCATACGTGCATCGATAATATTATCAGCAGCAAGGCCAAATTTTCTCATCATTGGCCCGTACCCACCTCCACTAAAGAGCCCACCAACTCCAACAGTGGGACATGCACCTGCAGGAAATGCGAGTGTTCTGCTTGTCTGACTAATTTTATAATAGAGTTGCCCAATAATTGCGGCTTGAACCTGGTTTTTTGCTCAACATCGATTGTTATTTCACTTAGGTTGACCAAATCAAGAATTATGTATGGGAGTGGGGATCTATACGAAAGTCCCTCGTAGTCATGGCCACCGCTTCGAGTTCTAATTTGCAAATCGTTTTCTTTGGCACACAACACAATAGCCGGAATTTGGGATTCATACATTGGTGTAACAATGACGTGAGGTCTAGAAGTGGAGGCGGATTCGAATCTTCGGTTTCTTATGGAAGACCGGAGGATGGATAAGTAGGAAGGGTTGTTCGGAGTATAAACGATGCGGGAAATTTCAGTAGTATTTTGCAAATGAAGGGACAGACATTGAAGAAAATAATCGTGGCCATGTGATTGAGCAGGCCACGGCGAGCATGAAAGGATCGCAAGAAAAACAAAAAGAGAAGAATATGAAAGGCTTGTAGGCTTCATTGTTAATTTGTTGCTAGTAATTGATATGGAAATGAGATGGATGAAGGCTTCTATTTATAGGTACAAATATGGGAGGTGCTGATAATGAATTTGTCAATTCAAAGTCTTTTGTTGAAGCAATCGTATTTGGGGTCTGTTGGCATATAATAATTGAACGAAGCAGTTGTAAATATTTCGTCTTCATCATTTGATTGATTCTTCGTACTTAGATTTCAATGCCAAGTCCCAAGTTTCAATCTACCTTATTCTGTTTTGTCCAACTTTCTTAAGCACCAAAATGCGAAAATGACCTTTTGTTTTCATTCTGTTTTGTAGTTATCAAATTGGTGATAAAGTAATTAAAGACTTCAAATAATTTTGTAATTAAAGACCTCAAACAATTTGTGTTATCAATCATTATGTTTTCATTTTTCTTGGTCAATCCAGTTTCTCCATTATTCAAATATTTCTTCGAGGTCAACCACTAGAATATAATATATACATATCTATTGTTCACAAACGCGTAAATTGAGAATTCATGTTAAACTTGAATCAGTCGTTCCATTTAATAATTTTTATATAGAGATGTTAAGCCTTTCTATTTGAACCTCTGCACGCAGGGACGAAGCCATGTAGGGGCCAAGGGGGCACTGGGCCCTCCTCAAATTTTGAAAAAAAGTAGGGGTGTTTTAGTCATTTCACATTTTAATCTTAAAAAAATATAAAAAATAAAAAAATGGGAAAAAAAAAATCTTCAATTATATTGCATTCCTCTTTCCTATTTCGATTTGTGAATCTTGAAAAATACGATTCTTGATCATTTTTCCCTTTTCTTAAAATTTTGTACATTTTTTAAGCTACGTCATAACTTTAACTTGAATTTTTTACATTATTCTTTTGTGTTTTTATTTGTTCTTTTTGGTATATTGATGTAATTGTATTTTGTTATTTATTGTTGAATATTAAGATGTGATTGAATTAATACAAAGACTTAATCAAAACTTCTACTTATTTTAAATTCGATGTATTGTTTTTCATTTTTATATGTAGTAGTGGACAAATTATCCACTTATGTTTTGTAAAAATGAAAAATAGTCATATTTTTCGAATACATGTTTTTTAGTCATTTTGACACGGTCATACTCTTCTTGTGTTCTCTGATGAGGTATTTAATTATATTTTAAAAAATTAATATGCTACATTTTTCGGAACCGAGTCGTGGACCGGTCCCTAGAAATGAAAAAAAAAAGACAAAGTGAAAATTTGAACTCAAAAACAACTAAAAAAACATGGTTATAACTATTTTTATTATGTAGAAGTGGCAAAAAATCGGACAGACTCTTTTACATTAATATTAGTTGGGCCCCCCTACCCGAAATTTCTGGCTTCGTCACTGTGTGCATGGGTAGAAGTCTTTTATTAATTTTTCAAATACTCATAAAATTAAATAGAATCAGGTTTGTTTATAAATTTTCAAATATAAATCATGTTTTCACTTTCTATTTTTCACATAAAACGTCTCAAATTTATAATTTCAATTCTAAATCCCTATACACTATCCTACATAATTTATCAATTACTATTCTCATTTTTCCATCTAATTATACATGTAACCACTAATATCAATTTTGTCTACTTAAAATTTACTATTTTGAAATTGTATCTATTCAATGGGACCAACCACCTACAGTCTAACAAATATGATATTATTTACTCAAATTAAAATATTAAAAGTGAACCCCAAACATCATCAACTTTTCAAATTATTATACACATAAAATACTACTACAAAACTACTCAACTTCACATTTTCAAATTTGCATAAAATCCATTATCATTCATTCATTTAAACGTAATTCTATTTTTCACATGAATGTCAATAAATTTTTAAAATTTAATTTTCAACACTAGAAACTAGAAATGGACCATAAACATAAGTACATAACCGACCTTAGATACTTATTTAGATAAACAACATATTATATGTTAAGTTTTTTTTTTTTAAATTGTGCTATAGCTTTAATTAGTAATTAATAACAAACTATATATTTTTAAAAATGAAGATATTAAAATCGAAGAATTAAATTAAAAGTGGTAAAAATATTATCTAATAGTGGTTTAAGTTAAATATAAATTAAACTTAATTAGTTAATTTTAATTTATTAATATATTACTAATAATTACTTAAAAAATCTTTCTTTTTTGTTTCTTCAATCAAGATTCGTATAAGTTAGTACATCCTTGATAAACCTTTAAATCAAGAGAGAATATATTGGTTTCTCATTACTATTAATATTTGTTGAGGACATTAAAGAAAAGGAAACAAAAAGGAAAAACCTACAAAATTAACTATGTAATATAATATTGAACGCATACAATAATTTGAACTTTTTTTATCAATAAAAACCAAAGAGAAATTACAGAAGTCATCTAACTCCCGTCAAAGTCATTGTCCAAAAGTTCTAATCCAGGTCCCCCATGCATGCTTGCGCATGGACCAGGATGTTGCCTGGTTTCAAATCCATCCGTCCCGAGCTCCAATCGCTCGACCGGATCATCAATTCCAAAATAGTGTTTTATATCATATTTCATTTGCATGAGATGACTATCATGTCACATATATAAAAACTACTATATTAAAATTCAACCATAAATCAATTATAAATTGTGAGTTTCAACATGGTAATTTTTATACATGCATGTCATATTTATGTGTAATCCATACAATATAATAGAAAATAGAACACTTTTTTGGAACAGATAATCCTATGCGCAACCCGATAATTAAAGGATCGAGGGAAAAGTCATGCATTAACTTGTCATACATTCTTTTAGCCTAGCTAGTAGCCACTGATATTATTCTTCCGTACGTAAAGAGGTAAGGAAAAGAAAATCTTGTCATACATCCTTGAAAATAGTTTGTTCAATATATATGTTGCCAATATAATACCCGGCGAACTATATATTGGTATTTAATTTTTATTCCATGTGACCAAGAGATTGATATTTATTTAGTGTCAAGACATTTGATATGAAGCTTTATTTTTAGCTTAATGAGTACAGATGATAAGAAATTAAAATGGACAACCATGCAATTTAAAAAGAATGAAATATTTTATTAATAAGCCCAATGACTACAATCATATGACTTGCACCATTAAACACCGTAAAGCCAATGTATACATATATAAAATTGTCAAAATACAGAACTGAGTGAAATTCTTGTTGTAGACAAATTAAATTTGTACCAATTAAATGGTGACACGTGTGAAATTCTATATTAAATATCAATTCTATAATTTCTATTTATATTTGGGAATTTAATTAAATTTAATTTCTAATTTAAATAGTTAATTAATTGATATTTTAATATATATTTTGTTGGCCAATTAAAGATTGACAAATGTCAAATTCTTATAAATCAAGATTTGTCTTGATTTATTATTATTTCTTTTGATAATTATCACAAAGAAATAATATTAAATTTTGAAGGATCAATCAAATTAGAGTCCTCACCATGTGAGTTATCTAAGAACCCCTCTCCTACAACTATAAATAGAGGTCATTCTCAAGGAATTAAATCACAATTCAAAGAGAAGAAATCCAAGCAAGAAGACGGTGGAGAAATTCTCTCAAGGCAAGAAGAGCATATTCAAGGAGTTCCACGGTGTTCAAGGCGAAATTCAAGCGTTCATCGCGAGTCCACCAAATCACGGCGTTTGATTCGGGAATAAGCTTCCAAACCCCGAGTTGACGTTATTGAAGTCCAAACCATCTTGGAGGAAGATCAAAGGGTCTATTTCACCAAGAAGTTCATATATTCAAATCAAATATCATCAAATATATCACGTTTGATTCGAGATCAAGCTCTCAAGCCCTCGAATTAATGATATTGAAGTTCAAGTTTATGTTTGGAGAAGATTAAACTGAAGAATCGACTCCAAATTCTCAAATTCTAGATATTATATCCTTGAAGAAAAGAATCAGAGGAGAAATAGAGATTGTAACCTATATTTTTATTTTGATTAATATATACTTAATTTGTACGTTTTTTCTTGTTTGATTATTTGCAGACAATAAAAATTTGTGTTACAAATTTTTGGCACGCCCAGTGGGACAATCTCTACCTCTCATCTCTTCTCTTCAAACCAAGTTCATATATCAACGAAGATGGACAACCATTCGAAGTCCACAAATGTTAGCTATTCAATGCCGAACTACGAAGCCACTGCTCTAATATACAATCATAAGGGGGCAAGGGAAGATGGCGAGTCATCGAACAATGAAGTTACTCCTCTAACAAACGAAGGGGCATGGAAACAAGGTGGCAAATATGGAGCTGCAAATAAAGAATCGTTGGACCCCCTCGACGTGCATGCACATTCCACAAACCCAAGATTTGAAACTGTTGCAGCCATGGTGGTCCAAGCTACTTCACTCGAAGAGCAACTTGCAAATTTGATGAAGGCCATTGAAGGACTTACAAAACATCTTCAAGAGCGAGACTCCCAAATCATGAAGTTGATAGATAAAGTTGACCAAGTTGATTCAAGTCGTGTGATGGGCAAAGAAGTCGAAGCTCAAGATGATTTTGAAACATCCACAAGGCAACAACCAAACGAAAAAGAGGAATCTCCCGTAAAGGAGTTGCAAGTCTCATCCGATGTCCTGATTCCGATTGACCAAGTGAAGGAATTTATTAATGGTAGTATCAAAAAGTTAGATGAAAACTTCAAGTCAACTTCAGCTTATGTCAAGCCATATACTTTGAGAATTGATAATTTGAAGATGCCTATTGGTTATCAACCCCCGAAGTTCCAACAATTCGACGACATAGGCAATCCAAGGCAGCACGTGGCTCACTTTATCGAGACATGCAATGATGCTGGAACTTATGGAGATTACCTAGTAAAGCAGTTTGTTCGATCTTTGAAAGGAAGTGCATTCAATTGGTACACCGACTTGGGGGAAAATTCAATTGATACTTGGGAGCAGTTAGAACAAGAGTTTCTCAACCGTTTCTATAGCACCCGACGAACAGTTAGTATGATTGAACTCTCAAATTCATGCTAGTGGAAGGGAGAATCCGTTATTGACTATATCAATCGTTGGAGGGACTTAAACCTCAACTGCAAAGATCAATTGTCAGAGGCCTCAGCAATTGAGATGTGCATCCAAGGAATGCATTGGAGCCTATGCTACATACTTCAAGGAATAAAGCCAAAAACTTTTGAAGAGTTAGCAACTCGAGCACATACCATTGAGATAAGTTTGAACTTTGACCAACAAGAATGCCCAAGTGATGTGAGTGATGATGATGATGAAGAAGAGGAAGTTAAGCCATCTTCAACTTCTCAACGCTCCTAGATGCGAGCATAAACCATCTAAAATTGTCAAAATAAAATATACCCAAATGCTCCTTGATAAGAGCCTAAACTATAAATATCACTCCACGACATGAGTATAAAAGGTCTATATCCCAAATTCAAATGAAAGCTCCTTGATACGAGTATAAACTATCAACATATCTCAACTCAAATATTTACTCCTTGATACGAGTATAAACTATCAATATGTCTCAAATTCAAATGATTACTCCTTGATACAAGTATAAACTATCAATATATCTCGAATTCAAATGATTACTCCTTGATACGAGTATAAACTATCAATATGTCTCAAATTCAAATGAAGACTCCTTGATACGAGTATAAACTATCAACATATCTCAAATGAATACTCCTTGATACGAGTATAAACTATCAATATATCTCAAAGACTCCTTGATACGAGTATAAACTATCAGCATGTTTGAAATTCATATGAGTACTCCTTGATACGAGTATAAACTATCAAAAAATCTCAAATTAAATATATACTCCTGGCCCACATGAGTATAAACTGTTTATGGCACTCCAAAAAATATATATTTTATGAACTACGTTTTGACTTGATCTCTTTATTAGGGTACGTAGGTATTTTAGAAATTTCTAAGTTCAGTCATACGATTGAGATGAATTATGTTCCTTGAAGAAAAGAAAAGGGAGTTAGGAATACCTCTTCAACAATGTTCCCCGTTTGTTGTGGTGTGCAACATCATCTACATTGGTTTCTCGTGGCTCCGGAGATTTGGGACTCTTTTTAATCCCTTCTAGTGACGCTTAGCTGGGGGCATCCTCTCTCGCTCACTGGTCTGACCTTCAATAATGCAATGAAATCGACTCTTGTGCTGGTTGTTGATAAATTTCTTATGAACTACATGCCCTTGATGGTGTCTCCTTGCTTGGCGAGTCTATCCTAGACGATGAGTTGCTTGCTAATTCCACACCATTGATGATGTATCTTTGCTTGGCGAGTCTATTGTTGGCAACGAGTTCCACACACTTGACAACGCCTCCCCGCTTGGCGAGCCTATTGTTGATGGCCAGTTGCTTTGTGGTGTCTCCCCGCTTGGCAAGTTTTTCATTGGCAACAAGTTGCTTGTGATATCTCCATGGCGTCTCTCCACTTAGATTGAACTTGAATGATGTTTGCTTAACGAAACCACATCCTCGATGGTTGCAAAATCTACGTTCTAGATGGCTTTCTCCCGTTTGGCGAGTCTGTAGGTGGTGACGAGTTATTTGCAAATCCACATCCTTGATGGCGTTTCAGCACTTGGCAAGTTCGTTGATGGCGGCGATGGCGTTTCTCTATTTGGCAAGACCGTTGGTGGCGGTGAGTCATTTGAAAAATCCATATCCTTCATGGTGTTTCTCCACATGGCAAGTCCACTGATGGCGGCGATGGCATTTCTCCACCTGGCAAGTCTATCGGTGGCGGCGAGTCATTT
The DNA here is from genome assembly GCA_016081115.2 of Rehmannia glutinosa. Taxonomy (NCBI): domain Eukaryota; kingdom Viridiplantae; phylum Streptophyta; class Magnoliopsida; order Lamiales; family Orobanchaceae; genus Rehmannia; species Rehmannia glutinosa. Next base: position 21,088,070 of record CM071936.1, read on the forward strand.
GCAAAATCCATATCCTTCATGGTGTTTCTCCATTTGGCAAGCCCTTCGATGGCGATGAGTTATTTGCGAAATTCACATCCTTGATGGCATTTATCCACTTGGCGAGCCCTTCAGTGGTGATGAGTTATTTGTAAAATTCACATCCTTGATGACGTTTCTCCACTTGGCTAGTCCTTCGGAGGCGACAAGTTATTTGCAAAATTCACATCCTTGATGGCGTTTCTCCACTTGGCGGGATGCATGCGAGATCTACATGGCGCCTCTCCGCTTGTCTTGGTATTGAATGATGCTTACTTGCGAATTTCACATCCTTGAAGACATCTCCACGCTTCGACGAATTGCTTACGAGACCTACATGGATGCTCCCTACTTCAACGAGTTGCTCCGAAATCTACATGGATTTTGTCCACTTCGACGAGTTGCTTCCACATGGCGCCTCTCTGCTTAGCTTAATTTTGAACGATGTTTGCTGGCAAAATCCACGCCCTTTACGGCTTTTCCCCACGTGGCGAGTCTATTGATGGTGGTAAGTCGTTTGCAATATGCACACCTTGGCCTCTCCCTACGTGACTTTGGCTTTGATGATGCGACGCTCCAAAAATAAAAAGTTGGCTCCTCTGATTGTCGATGATAAATTGCTTGTAAAGCCCACTAGGATTCCTTGATTGATGGAATCTCATGAGACCACTCCCTTAAGTGAAGTCGATTCGTCAATTTTGACCATTGCTTCGCATATCGACCGACAAGTGGGTCATGAACTACCAAAATAGTTCCCTTCTTTATGGTTTGACCCTCGTCATAAAAAATAATCAAGTGTTGCGCGCCGAGCGAAGAAGAGATATCTTTAAAATACAACATGGTTATCTGTCAAAAAGCAAGGAAAGTAAATCCGAAAAAAAGCAAAAAAAAGACGAGAAAAACAAAAAAAAAACAAAAAAGGAATTCAGAAGCAAAAAAAAAGCAGAATTTAAAAGCACAAGCACATTAGAGCATCATAAAGAATTTTAAGTCCGACTTAGCCATATACTGAAGTTATTGAATTTCTTGTGGTTTACCGAGTTGCGCCGTTGACTTATCCTTCTAAAAGTCGCAATACCTGAATGAAATTAATGAACATATGTCACCACTTGGAATATATATATATATATATATATATATATAGGGGAAGGTTCAAATGGGATACCCCCCTTATATGAGACGGTGGGGATTTATCCAAGCCTTTGAAAATATTACAATTAATGGTTCAGATTTAATGGCTAATATTAATTTAACAATTATTAAATATAGGCAATAAGGGAACAATAGACAATTTAAGAAAATAACAAATCAATGTAGTGGAACCGTTCCTAATTTATAGGAATAGATAAGGGGAAAAAATGGATTCACAATCTTTCCAAATCACAACCAATATCCTCACCCAAAAAACGTGTCTTCTTCAACAATATCCTCCAAAAAACGCCTGCCTTCTTCCGACGATCGCAATATAACCATAGACGATCGCAAATTAACCATAGACGATCGCAAAAATCAATAGAGTCTTGCGCATACCCCATAACAAGAAAAAACAAAATCGGTGCCGCGATGGAAGACAATATTAACGATTACTCGAAGTTTCCGACGTACAACAAGGTGAATATATATTTATCTCTATACACTGTTAATTTTTTTAAAAATTTATGTAATTGTAATTCCGGGAAAAATATTGCCCCTCCATCCTTCTGTTGTTTGTGTACGAAGAAACATGAGAAACAACTTTACTTTGATATTTAACAGTATAAATAGTATGACATTAGTGTTTATTTGGAACTGATTTGTTGTATATATTGTATTACATATATGTTTGCTTGTAAAAACTCGAACACCTTCCAAGATGCTTTGAACGAAATTTATTAGCGAATCACTGTATGTGTAGTTGTATTTTAATGTACGTGTAATGTGTGTTTACTGTATACGTACATTAATGAAATCTTTAAAATACAATTTACTGTATATTTATATATAATGGTGTGTATGTTACTATAATTATTAAATTGTTTTCTAAAACCATAGCACACGTCCCATGATACTACGAAAAATAGATTGCTCTTCTATGATACTTTTAACCAATGTTATAACTGCCTATTATGTTGTATGTTAGTATACACTTTACTGTATATTAGTGTACAATTTATCAGATTTTATCTTTGTCTGTTCGTTGTAAATCAATAAACTAATATTCCTTATGTATAGGTATTTTGCTTCAGAAAACTAATTAATTGTTTATTGATTTCGACAATGCAGGTTACACTAGAGAAAGACTAGAGATTTCGCCTGGTTTAACAAAGTATTGGATCCCAATAGTTGAACAAGACAAAATACCGCGCATAGGAATGGAATTTCCATCATTAGAGAAAGGCGTACAATTCTATAGGGAATATGGCTCATATAGTGGATTCGACATTCGAACAAGTACAACAAGAAGGTTCAGAAATAAGGACATTCATGTCCAATATATAGTATGCAACCGAGAAGGGTTCAAAAATAGTAAGGTTTCACCTCCAATTGGTTCCAATGAAGAAGATGATCTACATAGGAGTTCAACATCACGTACAAGGTCGTCGAGTCGTGTGGGGTGCAATGCAAGGTGTATATTTCAATACGCAACACCAAATTCCTACAAGATAAAATACTTTGAAGAGCGGCATACTCATTCTCTGAGATCGAACCATACGCACAATTTATGAAGGTGAACAGTCTTAATTTTGGGCACCAACAGTTCATCATGAATTGCACAAAGGAAAATGTTGGTACTGCTAAAACCCTCAGGGTGTTTAAAGAGATGGTGGGAGGGTACTCCAATGTCGGAGCACTTCAAATAGACTTCAAAAACTTTAGGAGAGACTTGCAGGCCTACATATGTGGTGCAGATACGCAGTTGGTAATAGATAAGAACTTGAGGAAAAACGAAATAAGTCCAGGAATGGCATTCAATTATGATGTCGATGAGAATGATCAGCTAACCCGACTATTTTGAGCGCACTGCACGGCGTCGATGAAATTATGGCGTATTTGGTGACGTTGTTTCGTTTGACGCTACGTACTATACGAACAGGTGCTGTTTATTTGCTTTGACATTACTGTCTGGATACGAGCATTTTACTGTGTACATAACAAAATTTTGCTGTGTAGGATATTTTTATTCCACCGTGTTTTGAATGGCATTTATAAAAAAAAAAATACAAAGACGTATTAATCCTTTCATAAAAATATTGTTAATTCATGTTAATATTACTGTACTCGTAGGTGATATTAACTGTGTAATAATACGAACAGGTGTTGTTTATTTAATTTGACATTACTATCTGGATACGAGCATTGTACTGTGTAAATTTCAAAATTTCGTTGTAGGCTATTTTTTATTCCACTGTATCTTGAATTGCATTTATACAAAAATAGAAAGACCTATTAATCCTTCCAAATAATATTGTTAGTTCATTTTAATATTATCATCTTTGGTAGGTGATATTCACTCGTATAATAATTGAAATTTCATCAGACATATTTATTTCAATGTCTATTGAATTGAAATTATTTATGCAAAATGGCGGTACAAGATGGTGTTTGCGCCTTTTACGGGAATAGATAATCATAAGCGTTGTGTAACGTTTGGAGTCAAGTTGATAATAAAGGAAGATGAAGCGTCATACATATGGCTATTCAAGAATTTCTTAGAAGCAATGGGTAAAGAACCAAGCTATATTGTTATTGACCAAGACCCCGCAATGAAGAATGCAATACAAGTCAATTTCCAAGTACTACATCGTCTATGTATGTTGCACATCATGGAGAAGGTAAACACCAAAGTCACCCAAAGATTGCTTGCTCAGGATAATTGTTTCAGTCGAAACTAAATTCATTGTATGGGATGATTACGATGAGCCAAAGAGTTCGAGACAAAATGGCATGATGTAATGCTTGAGTATGAGTTAACTTCGCATCCATGGTTTAATACAATGTTCGATCTTAGACAAAAATACCAGCATATTTTAGGGACGTGCCAATGGGAGGTCTAATAAGGACAACGCCAAGATCTGAAAGTACAAATAGTTGGTTTGGCAATTTCACAAACCCTCAGGCAAGTTTGGTGGAATTTTTTATGCACTTTGAAAGTGCCATGGACTCACAACGCCACGAATCCAATAGATTAGGCAACAAATGTGAAACGTTAAATCCCAAATGCAATACACCATTACAGATTGAGAAATATGCAGCATCAGTGTACACACATGCAGTGTTCTTAGAAGTCAGCAAAGAAATTGAAGAATCGTGTTTCAGTTGCACAGTGGTTGGTGTGATTGATAATACAGACACATGTTCTTACAAAATAAGAGACAAAACTGGTAGGGTATATGATGTCATTTGTTAAAAGAACGAGTCAATGTCGAAGTGCAGTTGCAAAATGTTTGAACGAAGCGGACTTCTTTGTCGCCATATACTGTTATTGCTAAAGGGAGAACAAGAGATTCCATCCAAATATCTAACAAGGCGTTGGTTGAAAAATGCATCAATTCATCCTTTTTCAAGGAACGGTGATGTGTACCAATTCAATGGAGGCAACACATCATGTGTAACTCTCAACAAGCTTTGGTCAGATTTCCATAGTTGTCTTGGGCTCGCCCAAGGTGATATAGAGAAATTGTCATCTTTGTCACGCTTACTATCAGAAGAAAAGGAAAAACTACTACTCGAACAAGAGAATGAAAGGTCCGTAGTTGGCAAGCAAGCAGTTATTGAAACCTATTGTGGGGGGTTTTTTTCAGAATGTGGCATTTGCCACACAAATTTGCGAAATTGGGGTGAAAACCGGGGTTTGAAAAATATGTGTAGCGCCCGGTTGGCGTAGCGTCCGGGGGGCGCCTTACCAGGGCGCCACTGCCGTCACCGATTTTTTTTTTTTTTCAGCAGGCGCCCGGTCAAAGGGGCGCGCCACCGACTCACCGTACCGCCGGAGCCATTAGGGAGGCGCCTACCCTTCTATAAAGGGCGCCCCCTTTTCCTCCTCCTCCATAAACCAAAAAACCTGTTCCTCCTCAATTTCCTTCTTCTGTGAGTGAGTGTTGGTGGTGAGTGTAGAGTGGTGGTGAGTGGTGGAGGTTACTGGGGCGCGTTGGTGGTGAGCGGAGGCGCGTGGTGGTGGTGAGCAGCGGCGCGTGGTGGTGACGCAGCGCGTGGTGGTGGTGCAAAATGGCGCGTGGTGGTGACAAATGGGGTGGGTGGTGGTGACAGCGGCGTGTTGCGTTTCCGTGCGAGACACATTCCCGAAAATCTCAAGTAATTTTCAAACATTTTGAGCAATATTTAATTTTTCTAGTTTATTTAGTTAATTGTTTATTTTATTGTGAATGATTGTTGTTGGTAGAATTATTTTATTAATTGTTATTTTTAGGTATTTTTATAAATTGCTAGTAAAATTTGTAGAATAATAAATTGTGTATTGGTAATTTGTAGGTATTTTTAAAATGTTAGTACAATAATATAGTAAAAGTTTAATCATGTTAGTTTACTTTTAGGCATTTTTATAAATTGTAATTATAATTATTTGTAATAAATAATGTGTAGCCCTTTTTAAATTAATTAATATGTCTGCTTTTTATTTTTAATTGATTACTGATTAGGCATATTCTAAATAATAATTTTGTATAATTTCTGAAGATATGTCAGACAAAATTGGAGTATTTGTGCATTTTGGAGGACAAGTTGTTGGAGCAACACATATTGACCGTAATATCGACCTATCAAACTTAATAGGCCTTTTGTATGAGATTACGGATCTGGATCAAAACCGCCACAAGTTGACAGTTTCTGGTAAATATTACGAGAATGATAATTCACGATTGGTTCCAATTAAAAGAGATCGGGAACTTAGATTTTTTTTGGATCCGATAACTGGTTTAAAATCTATAGATTTATTTGTTGAATCCGAAATTTTGAATCAAACTGTACCACCACCAATTCCACGAAAATGAGTTTTACCAATATGCATCTTATATTATTGGTGATTCTCAATTACCTTTGCTACCCAAGGAATGACAAACGTGGGTTTGAGTAGTACATGTAGACCTGGTCCGAGCAATTTGGATGGATTGATTCTGCATGTTGAGAAGCGACCTACGATTAGGGGTGATGGTTGTCTTGCGATAAAACGGACCTTCTAACCTAGTGATAATAGCGGCGTGGTGATGATAGTGATGATAGTGATGATCATATTGAGAATAATGTTGTACATGAAGAGGATCATCCCCGTCGGCCCAAATGACATGTTCCTTTGATAGTTCCTCCTCATCCTAATTTGTCAAGATCATATTTTTTTGATTCTGGATTCAAGAATATGATGGCGATACCGATGATGTCCCGTTAAAACCTATGTATTATGACACTAAAATAGGTGAGTTGAAAAAGGGTATGGTTTTCGTTGATAAAAGACATGTGCAATCCGCATTAAGGATTTTTGCATCATGGCGCACGTGAGTATAGGGTTGCGAGTCTACGCCGACATTGTGGAAAATTGTTTGTAAGCATAATCAATCGGGATCGATTGAATCGGGCTTATCATCACAACAATGCAATTGGTGGTTGCGATCGAGTTTTTGAAAAGACATTCGATTTGGCAAATTACCAAGTTGGGACCGCCCCATAGTTGTGTTATGAACACTGTCTCCAAGGATCATAGAAACTTGTGTAAAAATATTATTGCTCGAGATCTTATGGGGATTGTGCGGTGTGATCCTAGAACTTATGATATCAAGTATGTTCAAAGAAAATGTGAAGGACAAATATGGATATGAGATATCATACAATAAAGCTTGGCACAAATTTGAAACGGGCGAGGGAAAATGTGTACGGGACTTGGGAGAGCTCTTGTCAGTACTTGCCTAAATATATGGGGGCGCTACAGGAATACAATCCGGGAACAGTTGTGGAGTGGTTCCCTAAAAAAATAGACGAACATGGTGTGCATACTTTGGGGTACGTTTCTGGGCGTTTAGGCCGTGCATTGAAGGTTTTAGATATTGCCGCAAGGTCATTAGTGTGGACGGAACACACTTGTATACTAAATACAAGCATAAAATGTTAATTGATGTGACTCTCAATGCAAACCAACACGTGCTACCTCTCGCATATGCTATTGTAGATGAGGAAAATTTTAGGTCATGGTTTTGGTTTCTTCACATGGTAGCTAAATATGTGGTTTGTGGCACCGAGGGAATGTGTCTTATTTCAGATCGACATCCGAGTATATTAAACGCGGTTGAACGTGTTCCCGAGTTTCAAGCACCTATCGGAGTACACAGGTTTTGTCCGAGACATGTGACATCTAATTTTAATAATCATTTTAAGAATATCGGACTCAAGGACTTGTGTTGGCAAGTCGGTTCGAGTTGAGTGTTCGCTCGTTGAGAAAATAATGGAGCAGATTAAATCATTTAACCCGGATGCTTACGAGTATTTGGTCACGATTGATCCAAGTCTATGGACACTCGCTATGATGAAGGGAAACGGTGTGGAATTATGACTACAAACATGTCCGAATGCATGAATGGAGTACTTAAGGGTGCCCGACGCCTTCCACTCACAGCCATCGTTAAGATCACCTTTGCAAGATCGGCTAAGTGTTGTTTAGATCGCATGGCGAATGCATCACTGACTCAACAACGAAACCAAATTTGGCCAGATGATGTACACCATAGGTTTGACAAAATGCGCGCTCGGATTACAACATATGGTGCGGATGTATGATTATATCGATCAAGTTGCAAGTGTCATCACACAAGTACCGGTTCTCAACGTTCACGTACCTTCAAAGTGAAGTTATCTACCCAAGAATGTTCCTGCGGTCAGTGGAAGAATGATGGAATTCCATGCTCTCATGCAATGCAAGCTTGTCGCCATTTTAGGGTTGACCCAAGTGTTTTTATGAAGCAATATTATACCACTAGCGCTAAGCATTTCTGAGGACATATTCTCGCAGACAATTTGTACCATTGCCCGATGATGATGAGTGGGATGAGCCACCTTTCCGGATGCAACATAATCCCGAGCATCGCATCTTGTTAGATGACGTGGAAGAGATACAACATCAAGAATTCGTAATGAAATGGATCGTCCACAAAACCGCGTGAGACAACAATATCGTGCAAGTGAAAGGGCAAACTTCAAACGTGGATCGTCATCCCGTCATATTTAGTTTGCTATGTTGTATCCTAGAATATGTTATTGTAATAATTAAATAGGAATGTAAGGTTTAGTTTGTTAAGTTGTATGTCCTAATTGATCAATGTAACTCTGGACGTTTGTTTTAATGTATGAAATTGCTCACTACTTTCATTGTATTACTATCTATTGTATTTACAATTTCATGTCCCCGATTACATGCACGTTATATGTCTTATTCATTATGCATTTTGTATGTCATTTGTAGTTGATTATTTACATTTTCGTTCACAGGATGGATGCCGATGCCATTAGACATGTTTATGGACCACAGGATCCTGATATTCTGACCGCACAGGAGACACATCGGTCCGAGTCTGTATATAGAGGAGAAGTTGATAAAGTACTAAATACTAAAAAAGAATGTGGTCCGTTTTGGAGTTTTAAGCGGTATGAGATGATCACCTTCATCCCCGTGTTTTGGATATTTTGTATGATATGGGATTTTATGGTGTTGCACGTTGTGGCCAGATGAAGATTGATCATCATCTTATCACTGCATTAGTGGAGAGATGGCGCCCTGAGACACATACTTTTCATTTGCCTGTCGGAGAGGCTACAAAATCACTACAGGATGTGGCGATTATATGGGGTTTATCCGTGGATGGGGATCTTTATGAACAGGGGGCTCGATTTTTTCATACTATTGACGAGTGGCGTTTCTATTGTGGACCATATTTGGGTTTCGTACCTACACTGCAAAGAAATGAGAGGGGAGGACACGGATACTTAATGTAGCCGTTAGACAAAGATCTTACACATTCAAATCGATGATGAGACCCCGAGTACGTGGTTGAGCAAGATGCACGTGGTTGTGCACTACTTACGATAGGATGTCGTATGATCCGGACTCTCCTAAGAATAGTGTGTCATTATTATATCTTCAAAGCAGCTTAGAGAATGTTCGAGCAAATGGGCGCTTTAGTTGGGCGTATTTGTTTGGCATTTCAGACGTGAGCTTTGCAAGGTCACTTTGGTGATGCGGATAAAGAGTACATGGGTGGGCCATTAAGTATTCTTCGTATATATTTATTACTATGCAGTTAATGTTATACATGACATAATTTTTGTTGGTAATATATATATATATATATATATATATATATTTCTTATGTAGATTTGGGCGTGGTCTCGAATGAGGACTATAGTGCCAGAGAATATAAGTTCTATGATTATAGCTGGTACACTTCTAGGGGTTGATAGGGTGTTGGGATTACCACCATACGGGGCCAGATGGGTACAACATCACAGCTATGGTCGTACTTCGAGACATTCAGTGAGGATATATAGAGAGATTTTTGATCGGTTGTTGCCTCAACAGGTATTACACATTTATATTACTCATTATTATAATTAATACGCACATCACATTTTAATACATGGTTATTTCTTCGCAGTTTATATGGCAGCCATACGATTTGGAGGACCCAGATATTGCAGATCTTGGACCTCGTTGTCTGACTGTGCATTGGCTATCGCGTTGTCCACTGATCAATTACGCGATTGTGGAGATATACCATCCAGATCGAATTCTCAGACAATTTGGTGGTAGACAAGGTATTCCTCAGCATATACACCATAGTCATAAGGATCTGCATGAGTATGATCGTAGAGTTCCAGACTATTTTGATTGGAGATATACACATCGAGACTGGATCCAGTTCTGGGATCTGAGACATTCACATATCGTCAACGTAGAGCCGATTGTTGGAGATTCTGATACGGTTGATGGGTATATGGCTTGGTATAGTAGGATTACTAGGCGATTGATTACGCCTGGTCAGTTGGATCAGATGCCTGGGTTCCAGCCGTCTGACATATCAGCACGTGATGCCATGGTATAATTTAATACTATTTTATAGTAAATGAATCAAAAAATAATTTAATACTATTTTTTGTTATTTGTATTTTACGCTTTTACGTGGATGGAACAACTTAGGCTTTCTTGAGCTCAGGTGTCATTTGAGGATCGCTAGTCAGTTGCACATTTACAACGTGTTGCTAGAGATGTTAGTAATGATATTGAGCGGACACTGCAAAGACAACCTCAAGCGGGAGAGGCACAAGAGCACTGCGGGAGAGAGGGGGGTGGCGGAAGAGGACGACGACACACCACAACCATCTACAACTGACCTTCCACGACCCATGATGTTCCTTCATCGGCACCTCATGTTGACATAGCTGGACCTTCCAGGACTTATGATGTTCCTTCAGATGGACCTCCTATTGACATAGTTGGACCTTCTACTTATACACCTCAGATGCACTGTGGTACGAAATTTATTAAATTCATAAAAATGATTTTAATAGCAAATGGGTATTTTAATTGATCATTTTTCATTTTATATGACAGGTCCGTCTACATCCACTCCGGGTTATTGTGCCCCTCAGTGGACATCATTTTCATCATTATTAGAGACTGATTATAGTGCTACGAGACCTCTATATGGTGCCCATGATCCGTCCACGTCCGAGCGTCCACATTTTAACATATCGCCCGTCTCATTTCCGCCTACACTCAGTGCATATCGTGATTTGACCGGAGAGTCTACATCATCAGCTGCAGATGATCAAGATGATGAGGACGCGCCACAACATTCTTGACATGACGACCAAACCGGATGCTGGTAGGCGTAGAAGTACTAGACAGAGGGTAGCGCCTAGGTGTGGCACTGGGGGTCATAGAGTTTAGGATTTTTCATAGAGCTTATTGTAAAACAACTATTGAATCAACTTATTTAATATTAGGTCTGTATCTTTTTATTGCATTTATTATTATACATTTATTTCACATACATTTACTACATTTTCATTGACACGTCTTATCGATGTAAGCTTTATACACATGTCTAGTCTTGTCAACAAAGCTTTATCGGATGCCAAATTATCCGGATGTCGACTTTATCGATGTCAACTTTATCCAAAGATACATCTTCTCAACATAGTCAGTATTAGGTTGTTGGGCCTTGTTTGAATAACTTAACAAATTTACAAAAATGTCATTATGAATACTTCACATCGCCTATAAATACATCTTTGAAAATTTCATTTGATTGTAACTTGAACTCGGTCCCTCTAGCAACCCAAAAAAATTGTAGTATTCCTATTTTCACTCCAAATGGATGAGTTCAATCGGTCCCCTCTACCATCCCCACGGCTAACTCCCGATTATTGATGAGTCTCTATAATGCGAAAAATACAAGGTGGACATTGCCGATGGACATCATTCTCGTTGATTCACTACTAAACGAGAAGAGTAAAGGCAGCTGGGTAGTTGGTGAAACGAACAATAGTATGGCCATTCTAGAGGCGAGAGCGATTCCAAATTTGCATTCCAATGCAATTTTAAGTTCGCGAGGTAAATCAACGAGTTAAACATCTTCAAGCCCGCTATACTTTGTTCGCCAAAATGATAAGTACGCGGGTGTACATTGGGATCGTAAACTCAATTTCGTGCATGCGGCAACTCTCACCGGTCACTTGGCGTTCGGTAAGTTAAATATTCTTATTTTCATCATGCGAGTTGTATTATATAACATTATGTAATGTAAGTATATTAATCATTCATTTTCTTTAATTTTTAGGATGATGACACTCATTTACTCCGGATGCTTATATGATGGAGGGAGAACCTTTATTTGATAAGCTTCAAATATTGTTTAAGGTACCAGAGCGAGAAACACAAGGCTCAAGCAACTTGCGGGTCACCCTAAGCGCTACTTGCCATCACAATCTAATCTTTGAGCAAGGAAGTTCTTCTTCATGCCAAGATTGATCGTCACATGCAGTTCTTGTTGTTTGCGTCTTGATTTCGCGTACTTATGTTGTAATGACATGCCGTGTCTTATTTCGATATTTTAATATGTAATTTTCTTCTTGCTTTTTTTTAATTATGTTTACTTTATTATGTAATCGTGTTTCGATTGAGTTATATTTCTATTCAAGAAAGTCCAAAATTGTGTGTTTTATATTTAAACTTTCAATTTCGAAAATAATTAAAAAAAAAATCGAGTTGTAGGCGTCGGTTTGACCAGCGCCTACGTGGCAGACCGAAAAAAAAAAAAAGACAGCAGCAGGCGCCCTTGGTATCGGCGCCTGCCTAGTGGGCGCCCTTTGTAAGGGCGCCTACACCTAAATACTCAATATCTCCCATTTTCACCACAATTTTGCAATTTTTTGTGGCAAACACCACAAACTGAAAAATAACCCTATTGTGGGACAACATCAGGAAAGGATATCAATGTATTGCCACCACAACAAGCAAAAAACAAAGGTAGTGGGAGCCGCGTGAAAAGTCGTATACAAAGTCAAAGGGAGAAAGCTATCCAAGCAAGCACAAAATTGAAGAGACGATGTGGTATATGTGGCGAAGTCACAACCCATAACAGTAGAACATGCCCCAAACGTTCAAAAACCTAATTAGATATTGTAGGTCCCAAGGGGTGTGAGTGTAGGGTTTAGAAGGGGGGGTTGAATAAACCTTACCAACTTTTCACTTTTGGTCCTTTTATAAAATTCAGAGTTAACACTATACAATCGTGTCCTTGGTGGACATGACCAATTTAGTTAATCAAGAGAGTTAGTCACTCAACGGACTCGACGAGCTATTGATAGAATAACTCAAATTTATTAAGACCGAATTAGCTCAACTCGTGGTTTGTTTTTCAGCTAAGACTTAACACCCTTAAGTTTGGTTTAGTTATGATTTAATCCTGGTTTTAGTACTTAGAGCTTATCATTTGGATAGCAAATATGTCGTGAGAATTAAACAAATAAGATGCAGGAATTAAAGTCTTTGAAATGTAAATGACACGATAAGTTTTTATAGAGGTTCGAAGATGGGGTAATTCTTCTACTCCTCTCTTCTCCAACTCCTGGAGAAATCCACTAAGTATTGATCAAGATATCTGAGTGGTAATAGTCCGGATACAAGTCTTGATCACACAAACGACTTGATCCCTTGGGACTCGATCGGAGATGCCTTGGTCACTCACCGGTTCTCGTCCGACTCACCTTCTTCACAGGCAGCAACGCTTTCTTACTACACTCACTTGCTCAAGCTCTTGGATTTGATCACGAAGCCCTCCAAAAACTCGAGACCTGGTTCGACCTTGAACCTTCCTACAATCCTCCGTGGAATGTAGACCCCTTGATTCTTCAAAAGTTTCCTCTTCAACCGATTGAAGTTATCTTTCCTTCACAGTGAGTGTTGGATTGATTTCCTTCGTAATGTAGGCTTGAGGATTAATCTTGAATGATTTGAGAATATTTTTGTTACTGATTCAAATGTTTTCTTGAATGTTCGTGGTTCGTGTAACCTTCTCTCGCAGTCATTCCTCGCCTTTTATAGTGATCTTTCAAAAATCTGCCTTGAAGAGATAGGCTTATTTTTGAAAGTCACTTGTGGTCGTGGTGGCTTGTCTTATTGCGATCCTTGGAATTGCCACTTCCTCGTAATTATTCTTCTTCTTTTCGAGCATCGACACGGTGTAGTGCTTCCCATTGGTTCTTTCCCCTTGCACGCTTCCTCGGGGTGAGCACTTGAGAAAGGTAGCATGGAGGTATTACTTGTTTAAGTAATTCTCTTCATTTACGTCGGCAACGGTCTCTTTTAGTTATCTCGACTTGACCGCATTTCCTTGCTTTCCCCAGGTGACTTAGAGTCGACTTCCAATCATTAAATGACTCTTCATCACTTCAACTAGAGACTTGACTATCTTGAGTTGACTTGACTGATGCTTTTACTCACCGCATCTCACCGCACCTTCATCGAGTTCCCGTTTTCTCTTCTTTTGCCAAACTCAAATTGCCTCGCGGAGTCTTCCTACTAGTCTCCAGATTGTCTTCTTGCATGTTTGGGCATAGTGACTTAACTCAAACTTGACCAGCCCTATTTGTTACAATGCGCTTATTTACAACAAAAATGGGTGCCAACTTCCTATTCTAAGTTTTACATGGCATTCATCAAAATCTAAATAATAAATTTCCTAATGATATTAACCATTTTCAATCAACAAAGACATACATCAAGTTTTAGTATGTTTTCAATGTTTCTTTGCATCAACAATAATGTTTCGTTAGTACATTTCTTGTTTGGTTAGTATGTTATCACCGCTTCATTACAATTTATTTTTTTATTTATATTTTTACTGCATTTAAATAATCGCATTCAATACACAAGAAACATGTATATATAGTACGAGTGAAATATGGCAATTATACACTGAAACAATATTAACCGCACAGTGAACCAAATCACCAATGTACATCGTGAAAATACATTAAATCTACAGTAAAAATACTAATTATACAACATTCTCGATGCTAATTATATAGTAAAAATACACTAATTATATAGCATTCTAATACTAATTATACACCAAAACGATATTCGATTTTAGATTTACAAATCAAAATACACTAATTACACAAAGATTCTAATACTAATTATACACCAAAACGATATTCAGTTTTCGATTTACAGTAAAAAATACACTAATTGTACATCATTCTAATACTAATTATACAGCATTCGACTATCATGGGCGCATATTAACAAACATTAAACCACACACACAACACGTATCAATTAATTAAACTGCATTAATTAAACAATTCCAACAAAAACGATATTCAGTTAGACCACAAAAAAACAACCAACAGCAAAATCGCCTAACTAGACCATTGTAGCATTCACAAAGATAATTCGACACGAAAAGCCAAGGAAATAAATAATCCAACAAAGAGAACCGACAAAATAAAATAGTAACATAGAGTTAATACACGTTCATCCTGAAAAGGCTGATAAAATCACATAACATCCTTCCCCATCTAGAACTTCCTTGCCTCCATCAGACTCTTTTCTCTTTGCTCATTGTTCCTTGGCTAATAATCGAGTAGCAATACTTAATGCGAAGGTTAGATATTAGATTCCCACCACCCTTTTTTAGCCCGCAGTCCCAACCTCTTGCGCCTCCGCCCATGTATGTCTCCATGTGGCGCATTGCAAAAATCCCACAATCAACTTTGTTCTCTGAGTCCCTCCACGGCATAGACAACCTACTCAATTTAGCATTTTTGACGGCCCATGACATCTGATCACAACCCCTCGAAGAAAGATATAATGAAAAAACCCGCATCTAGAAACAAATACAAGTAAACATAGCATTAAATCAACAATAAATAACACATGGGTGTAAAGTAGTAAATACTTCATTATCTGTACAGTGGATTTGCACTATATATACAGTAAAAATATACCAAGTGAACAGTAGACATTGAGTAAAAATATATATCATGTATACATTAAATTCCACTAAATACACAGTAATACTACAATATGCGTACAGTGAATTTGCAATGGAAACCATACAACCCGTAAAAAGTTGAAAAATCTCCAATGATATGTACTTAAAAAGAAAAGTAGCTTGTGGCACACTCCAAATTAATACTAATAAATAAAAAAAATCTTCCAAGTTTCAAAAACATTTTTTGCAATTATTTCATTGAACTTAACAGAACTTATTACTTCCAAAAATTCCCACACTAGGAAGCCTCCAAGAATGTCGGGCATTGCAATAATAATGTGTTGTGTATACATTGAAATTGCACTAACAATACAGTAAATAATGCATTTTGCATGGACTAACCAAAATATGTGGAACTTTATACATTAATTTTGCATAGTTGAGAAAAGCTACTAACCAAACCTTGGGCGAGGTCCTAGTAGTCAAAATGGGGAACAAATCCTTAACACTCTTCTTCATAACCCGACTACCCCTTTTCCTTTTCTTTGTCTGAGCATTTGCTTCCCCCGCCCCACTACTAGTACCACCAATATTAACTTGCGTTTTTTGTTGTCCTCTAGCCATACTCACAAATTAGCACCTACAATTAAGAAGACAAAAGAAATAATCATTATTCCAATTCAACATAAATGCAAGGACAATCTATGCATTAAAGTGTTCTACAACAGCAAAAATGCACTACACTAAACAATGCACTGCACCAAAAAATAGTCTAATTGTATAAATAAAACACTAAAATGTACTTAAGATTACAGTATAATACTATCTCATATTTCTGATCATATTTATAAATTTGCGCAAACAAAGTGCAGTTACACAAGACACACATCTTTGCAAAAATGTATTACTTAAACATTAAAAATGTATTAATTAACCACTAAAGAAGCACGATGAACAAAACCTGAGATAAAAAAACCCTAGAAATTAAAACACAATCCCAACAACTAAGCCAAAACAACATAATTGTATAAATAAAACACTAAAATGTACTTAAGATTACACTAAAATGTATTAATTGCATTTATGTGCATGTTTCTAACTAGATAATTTATCATAACACGGATTCTGACACCCCTTCACAAACAAACAGGGTTTTCTAATGAATCATTAAAGCTATAAACTATAAAACATAAATGCAAAAAATCATCCAGAGCTACAAATTGCCTAAATGCACATAAAACGATTGATTCACAATAGACAGGGTGTTCAAATTATCATATTAAAAACGATTGATTCCCAATAGGAGCTTCCAGTGAAAACGAAGGTTTACAACAACAAGATGAATTACAACACAAGAACATGCTATAAACATTCAAGTAAAAGAATAACGAAAAAAAAGAATTACTCATCCCAAACAGATATTATGGTATAGCAATAGTTCACAAAACCCTAGAAATTGAAAACACAGTCCCAACAATGAAAATACTAGAATTTAAAACAAAAATTCATTTCAAAATTAACATTTTCAGAATTTCCCCCAAAAAAACAAAAAAAAATAGAACCCTAGAAACTACACACACTAATTCTAACAACATTTTCAACATTTAGGTAAAAATTACAAATACAAGATATTAAACATTAAGTACCAAACTTACCGTCGGTCGAAAGGAGGAGAAGAGCCAGGTGTGGTGCGTCGCCGGTTGAAAAGAGAGGGACTTTTCTCCACTTCGGACGGTCGCGGTTGAGCCGGCCCAGTGAGAGAGACGATCGGAAACTGTGGATGCTCGAGGCCGTCGGTCGTTTGTTGTGATTGAGGCGGACGACTGTAGTTGACGGCGATGGAAAAAAGTGGAGTGAGGGCGGACGGGAGTTGTTGACGGTGATTGAAAAAAAAAAGAGAATTTGAAAGGATTATACAATGGTTGTGGAGAGAGAAAATGAGAGTTTGAGAGGATATGGAGTGTTTGAGAAAATGTGAAGAGACGTGCATATCAGAGAGAGAACACACAGAGATACGATGTTTGAAACTCCCCAAAAATAGCGCGAATTAATAAAGAAAAAAATCAATTACCTTTTACAAAATTACTAAACGCCCCTTGCTTAATATTTCGAAAATTACCACTTTGACCTTTTTTAATTGAATCAGTTAAAAACCATCCTAAAATAAAGGGAATGATCTTAGCCATCCAAAATATCAATCCAATGGTTGGGATGAATCCCCACTGTCTCATTTAAGGGGGTTGTCCCATTTGAACCAAATCCTATATATATATATATATATATATATATATATATATTGATATCAATATTAATGGTCAGAATTCTCAATTAATATAGATTGCAAGAGGTACCGTTAGGATTTTGCTGTAAAATTATTTTCGAATTTAGTAGGTGAAAATGTGCAAGAAAAAATAGTTTAAGACTTCTTCTATGAAATATATACAGAGAAATTAGTTTAAATTTTCTTTTATATTCACATATCACGCCTGTTTGTTAATAGTATGTATACATATATATTATTTTCGTACTGGTTGAACCAAAATTTGGTCATGGAACATAAGTCACTTAGACCTGGTTACGGTCCATTGCAATCAACGAAAACGCTTGTTGTGCGTATAAACTAGATATAGGATTTGAATAGAATCATCTTGTGCGTATATCACATAAGTCACATAAGTCACATAAGTCAGCTTCTTTCAAATTAGATAGAATCATCTTGGAATTGAATAGCATTTTGTCATAAACCTCATCAATGGAAGTCAGAAGACCCTTGACCAAATCCTAATCGCGGCTTATTGTGCGTATAAACTAGTCTTTTACCCATGCGATGCACGGGGTGTATATCACTGAAACATTTGTTTTGTACTATTACATGTACATTTTTCTAATAGTTATATGAATTTTATCATCTGCATTTTGGAATGGCAACATCCCCGTGAGGAACCATACCCGTTGGTAGTTGAATAGAATGGGACGTGGAATCCCCGCTTAATTCAGGGATGGAGTGGGGATGCGAGCAGGGATGGAGATTTCTCGTTTCTCTAGAATCGATGATGGAATAGGGACAATATTTATATCCTCGCCCCCCCTTCCCATTCCGATTAGATAAATCAGGATTCTCCGTTCTCATCCCCATTCACCGAATATGCATATTGTATTTATCTATTATTAATATTAATTCTATTTATAATTTTTTATTTATTAATTCTAAAAATTAAACACAAGAATCCTTACAATTTTACTTGCTCTCAGTTTTTGTTTTACAAATTATGGATTTATGTTATCTGTATTTTTTTTTAAAAAAAAAGAGAGATTGCTTTAAGTTTTAAATTTCAAAAACTAATTAAAATATAAAAATAATTATATTTATTATAAATCATACGGTTAAACAATAAAAATAAATTATTATAAACTAAAAAAAATCTCTTTAAATACGAAATTATTTGATTGTGTAATTTTATGAATTAAATGTATTTATAGATCATGTTTATCTAAAAGAAAGTAAAAGTTTGAAAAAAGTTTTAACTTACCAATGTTGATTTTTTTTTTTGACAATAAAGATGCTTATATATTAATATCAACTCAAGATGAGAGATCCTGCAATACAAGCTCTTTAAGCCACTGAGGAAATTCCCCTG
The DNA here is from genome assembly GCA_016081115.2 of Rehmannia glutinosa. Lineage (NCBI taxonomy): Eukaryota > Viridiplantae > Streptophyta > Magnoliopsida > Lamiales > Orobanchaceae > Rehmannia > Rehmannia glutinosa. The sequence continues at coordinate 21,107,205 of CM071936.1, forward strand.
CCTCCCAGACAAATGGAGTTGGGGAATAAGAAGCAAAAGAAGAAATTTTGTGTGCACAAGCATTAGCAGACCTATAAACATGAAACACCTTAGAATCAGGACTTTGAACTAAAAGTCCCTTAATAGTTGAAACCCATGATTCCATGTGTCTTTCACCTCTCCATCATTGGTTACTGCTTGAACCGAGAGAAGAGAGTCTGATGAGATAAAATGAGGGGACATATTGGCTCTTTGGGAAATAACCAAACCTTCCATGATAGCTCTTAATTCCAATTCCAATATCGAGGCCGCATGGGAAAGCGACGACCAAAGACCAACAGCGGATTACCCGAGCTATTACGGATGTTACCACCAACGCTGAAAATGCCCTTATCGCTATTGAAACTGGCGTCTACATCGAGTCGTAACTTACCCGTCGGTGGGCATCTCCATTTCGATGGGGATTCTCCATGTTCGAGATGTCCCTTAACCACATGTAGTTTTCTAGCACTTTGATATTTGTGGATAAAGTTTGATGTCTCAACTGTCATTTTCATGGCATGAGGTTTCTCATTCGAATGAATCATTTTCTGTCGCTCTTTCCAGCAAAGCCAAGACATGACGGCAAAAATCTCAAATTCAGTTTTGGAAAGACAATTTCGCATCCACAAACAGAGGTCCAAAGTACATCCCTCACGGGCTGACTTTAGAAAATGGTAGAATGGTTGATGTTTCCAAAAGTTTCTCATCACTGGGCAAAAAAATACGGAATGCAGCGAAGAGTCAGTTCCAAAATTGTACAGCTTACACACCCCCAAGGCCGGGACATGATGGGCTCTAAGATTTGCCTCGGCTGGTAGGAAGTCGTGTGAAAGTCGCCACCAGAAAAAACGCGCTTTAGAGGGGATATTGAGGCACCATATAAAATTCCACCACTTTTTAATGTGACGAGAAGATTGACAACCCGGTGCATCAAAAAAACCAATAGCCATACGATACCCATCACGGACCGAGTATATACCTTTACTATTAAATCTCCAAACACGGGAGTCTTCTGATTGAAGAGAGAGTAAAGGAATTCCCAGTATTTCATTTGCCACACAAGGAGGGAACACACTGAGAATAAGAGATTCATTCCATGAATTGTTCCAAATAAGCTCACTTACATGATGGGGTAGTCGACCTCTACAAATGGATTGAGGTATCGGGTCTCTCCAAGAAGGCAACCAATTATCTTGAAAAATACGTATTGACTTACCATTTCCAACCTTCCAGCACAACCCCTTGAATAGCAGATCCTTACTCCAAAATAATGAACGCCAAATGTATGACGGGTTTTTACCAAGGGGTGCGTCCAAGAAATCCAAATGTTTGGCATAGCAACCTTTGAGCACTTTTGCAACTAAGGATTCTGGTGTTTGAATAATTTGCCATAATTGTTTAGCTACCATAGCTTTGTTAAAAATCGATAATTTGCGAAAGCCCAAACCTCCCATACGTTTTGGTTTGCACATAAAGTCCCACGAACACCAATGCAAATGACGCTTACGTTTCTCCATCCCCCACCAAAATTGGCGCATTCGCGCTCGCTATCCTTACAAATCGTAGAAGGGATGCGGAAACATGTCATGGCGTAAGTAGGAATAGCTTGTAGAACCGCTTTGACGAGAACTTCTTTACCACCTTCAGAGAAAAATTTGTTGTCCCATCCTTTGATTCTCTTCAACACTCTCTCTTTGATATATCCAAACTGTAGTTTTTTACTCCTCATTGAGATTGTTGGTAGACCAAGATAAATTTCATGTTGGTGTACCATTGGAATAGTAAAAAGAGTTTTAATTTTATCCTTCATTTCTTGGCCAGTACTTGGACTAAAGGATAGGGCCGACTTATCAAAAGTAATCAATTACCCGGACGCCTTTTCATAGTAGCTCAAAATAGAATGTACCTCCCTACTTTCCTCCTCGTCGGCTCGGAAGAAGATGAGACTATCATCAGAAAAAAAACAAGTGGGAAATAGATGGACAAGAAAAACCAATGCGAACCCCCCGAATAATTTTTTCCTTCTCAAATTCGACAAACATGGATGAAAGCACGTGCGCACAAAGCACAAATAAATAAGGGGATAATGGTCCCCTTGTCGAATTCCCCGTGGTGGTTTTAATGATCCAAAAACCTCCTGGTTAAGACAAAACGAGAAAGAAACCGTTCTAACACACCCGAGCACCATTTCGATCCACCTCTCTTGAAAGCCCAATTTATGAAGAATTGCCTCTAAAAAACCCCATTCAACGTGGTCGTATGCCTTACTCATATCGAGTTTGAGCGCGGCATACCCTTTTTTCCTTTTCAATGATTTTTGAGCCAATGCATACATTCGAACCCCAATATGATATTGTCAGAAATGAGTCGGCCTGGAATGAAAGCACTTTGAGTTTCATTAATCACTTTTGGAAGAATGGTTTTCAATCTGTTTGCAATCATTTTCGAGACAATTTTATAGCTAAAATTACAGAGGCTAATCGGTCTAAATTCCTTGATAGAGAGGGGGTTGTTAATTTTTGGAATAAGAGTGATGATTGTATTATTCCATTGATCTAATGGTGCTCCATTGTTCAGCACATTCAGTACTGCATGTGTAACTTCAGCCCCCACAACCCCCCAATATCGCTGGAAAAAAACCCCTGGGAAGCCGTTCGGGCCTGGAGCTTGTTCTGGGCCAAGTTCAAAAATAGCTCGTTTCACCTCATCTCTTGAAAACGGCATTGAAAGAAATTGGTTCGAGTGGTTGTCCACAAACGGCCGAGTATAATTCAATACCCTTTTGATATCTACAGGGGAGGGATGCGATGACTGGAAAAGGTTCTCAAAATAGTCTCCAATAATTTCTTTCATTCCATCGCAACTCGAGCAAAAATCTCCATGGCTTGACATCAATCCGTTAATGTGGTTTCGACTTCTTCTGGAAGATGCTTGGGCATGAAAAAATTTTGTGTTGGCGTCCCCCTTCGCAAACCAATCGTTGCGGCTTCTCTGTTTCCAATAATCCTCCTCTTAGGATAATATTTTCTCAAGTTGAACCTCAAGGTCGTCTATTTGTTCTATGGATTCATGCCATCTGCTTTGTGTTTTAAGACTATTTAACCTTTTACGAGTTGATTTAAGGGTATTAGCCAGCTTTCTGAATCTCGATCCCGCCCACGTCTCCATAATATCGCCGCAAATTTGGAGTCGTTCCTGCAAGGAAGATGATTGTGGGGCCAGAAACCATCCTTCCTCGACAATTTTCTGAAATTCCTCTTTAACCATCCAACAAGTCTCAAACTTGAATCGTTTCTTCTTGCCTAATGGGAACAACCCGAAAAGACTAGTCTTCGGCCCCAAAGAGATTTCAATTGGTCTATGATCAAAGCTAAAAAATTCTAACGAAGTCGCTCTCGCCACCGGATAAAGTTGGCACCATTTCGTTGAGCATACAAATCTGTCCAATGTTTCCAAGATGATTTCAGAGGCATTTTTCCCAGCCCATGTGAAGAACTCACCATAACAGGCTATATCCCGGAGTTCACATTCTTCAAGGGTGTCCCTAAAAGCTTCCATTTGAGAGTTAGCTCTGACCCGACCCCCTAACATTTCACTTTCGTAGCAGATCTCGTTAAAATCACCACCAACAAGCCAAGGTAGGCCACAAAATTCCTGGTTACTGAATAGTCACCTAAGTAAATCCCATGAGAATTTTCGGAGTCTCGCGTTTAGATTTCCATAAAAACCTGTAAATCTCCACGTTTTTTGATTCTTTGTTATAACACTGTCAATGTGACCTTTTGAAAAAGACTTAATATCAACTGATAACGGATGTTTCCAACAAAGTAATAAACCATAATTTTTACCTTCACAATTAACCACAAAAAAACCTTCAAATCCCAGAATATCCTTCCATTTTGAGCATCTTTGTTCTACCACCTTGGTCTCACTGATGAAAAGTAATGAAGGTCTCTTTTCATCCACAAGGCGGTGGAGTTCGCGGAATGCTCGGGAATTGCCCAGACCCCGAGCATTCCAAATTATGCAACTCATTGTTCTCGGCGGGGTTGCATCGCAACCTCCACCGCTGAATTAACAACTCCCAGGCCTAGAGAAGATGAGCGTTTTTTATTGTCCTCCAATTCATCATTCGCACTATTTTTTCGTTTCCTTTCTTCGGTTAATTTTTGGCCATCGTTATCGGATTTGCCATTTTTCTTTCCCTCCCTAGCCAATTTTTTCCATTTCTTTGGGCTTCGTCCAGTAGAAATAATTATCTCGGAACTTGTGTTGCCATCCCCTACGGAAGGCTGCCAGGCCATCGGAGTAATCGCGTCACTTTGTTGGGGGATGTAGGGTAATACCAGATTTTCCTTCGTCGGCTGAGTAACTGGATTCTTTGGTACCACTTCATGTTCCTCCTCTGTTTCTTATTTTTGTTTTTAGAGAATTGGCCTGAAGGGATGTGATAAGCGGTCAGCTCTTGGCCGCCCCCGTTAGACGAGACCTCCTCAAATTCTTGCCCCAACTTAATGGGAGTCGTTCTCTTTGTTGGGCTTGAATTTGGCACTTCGTTTCCTTTGTCTTTTCTTAGTGAATTGTCTTTGTTGGACGTGGATGATCCTGAAAGGGCATGTTAAACTGATACTAAAAGGGGAAATGGAGAAGAGCTGTAAACTTTCATTATTTAATTGTACTGTTACATTGAGCTACAGACTTTATATAGAGTTTATGATAAACGGTTACAAGAGTGTAACTGGATTGTAACTACCTAACATAAACTAACAAACTAACAGACTTAAGAACCTTCTAGACTTTCTTCAACTCTAACAGCCCCCGTCAAACTTAAGGTTTCATAATCATGAACCTTAAGTTTGTCTCTCATGACTCCAAAGGTAGTGCTTGAATTAGCTTTTGTGAATATGTCTGCAAGTTGGTCTGTAGCAGGTACGTGACGAATTTCAATAAGATGCTGCTGAACTTTTTCTCGGACGAAGTATAAATCAAGCTCAATGTGTTTCATGCGCGCATGAAGAACGGGATTAGCTGACATTTGAACAGTACTCAGATTGTCACACCAAATAACTGGTGGCTGATTAGTATGTATGTGAATTTCCTCTAGTAGGCCTCTCACCCAAGTGATTTCAGCAACTAGGCTTGCAACACTTCGATACTCTGCCTCGGTTGACGAACTGGAAATGGTATGTTGTTTCTTTGACTGCCAAGAGATGAGATTTGGACCCAAGAATAGACAATACCCAGACGTAGATCATCGATCATCACAGTTGGACGCCCAATCCGCGTCTGAAAACCCAGTCAATTTGAACCGCAAAGATGTATCAGGGGTGAAATGAAGACCATGACTGAGAGTGCCACTTAGGTACCTGAGTATCCTCTTAACCGCCTTCCAATGTGAGTGTAATGGACATTGCATAAATTGACATACCCTGTTAACATCATATGATATTTCTGGTCGAGTAATGGTTAAGTACTGGAGAGCTCCAACTGTGCTCCTGAACAACTGAACATTTGGAAACAAGTCTTCTCCATAAGCTGACAACTTTTCACCAGTTGTCATGGGAGAATGGATGGCTTTGGCATTCTGCATTTTAACTTTGCCAAGAAGATCTTTCATGTATTTAGACTGGGAAAGAAGGAGACCATGTGGAGTTTTGAGCACTTGAATTCCCAGAAAGTAATCAACATTACCAAGGTCCCTTAGAGAAAATGCCTGACTGAGATGATGAATAAAAGATTGCACCTCATGAGAATTGCTCCCTGTTACTAGAATATCATCAACATTGACTAAAACATAGAGAGTATTGTCTCATTGTGTGCTTAACAAAGAGGAGTGATCGTGACTTTGTAGAGTGCAAAATCAATGTCAAATCGCATAAAGTTTGTTAAACCATTCTCTAGGAGCTTGTTTCAATCCATAGAGAGATTTTTGGAGTTTGCAAACATGTTGAGGATAAAGAGGATCCTCAAAACCCAGAGGTTGATGCATATATACTTCTTCTTTTAAATCACCATTGAGGAAGGCATTAGCAATGTCCAGCTGTTTAATCTCCCATTTTCTACTTAAGGCAAATCAAAGAATGATTCTCGATGGATGTTGGTTTGACAACCGGACTCAAAGTATCGGTAAAGAAAGTCAAAGCCAAAGAATTTGATTGAAACCTTTTGCAACAAGTCGAGCCTTGAACTTGTTGACAGTGCCATCAGGATTTTCTTTCACACGAAACACCCACTTACAACCAATGGCATGTTTATCAGAAGGTAGAGAAACTAACTGCCATGTATTATTTCTCAGTAATGCAAGATATTCATCAACCATAGCTTGTTTCCATCTCTCATTAAGAAGAGCTGTTTTAGCATCAGGCGGTTCAAAATGAGACAACAAGGCCTTGGGTTTAAACACTCCATTCTTAGCCCTTGTTACCATGGAATGTGTATTAGAGGGCCTAGGAGGTGTAGGACCAGGTGACTGAGAGGTGCCGAGCAGGTTGCAATGGTCATGAGAACCAGGTAAATCACCAACAATATTGGAAGAAAAATAGGTGTTGGAGGAAGAAGCTGAAGCTGAGGAGATAGAGGGAGTGGGGAATGGCGCAGAGGGCAAAACTGAGAGAGAAGGAAGGGAACATGGAGGTTGTGACTCAGCTGAAGTAGGAGAAGGAGCAGAGGAGAAAGGAAATTGGGATTCATCAAAGGTGACATCCCTAGAAATATAAATTTTTCCTTGACTGTCAAGACACTTATAGCCTTTATGACTGAGGCTATATCCCAAGAATGTGCATGGAGTGGATCTAAATGAGAACTTGTGATTATTGTATGGTCTTAGATTAGGAAAACACAAGCATCCAAAAACTTTAAGATGAGCATACTGAGGTTTATGATTAAACAGAACTTCAAAGGGACTCTTTTGGGAAAGTAATGGAGTAGGCAATCTATTTATGAGATAAACGGAGGTGCGAAATGCTTCATCCCAATACTTAAATGGGAGAGCAGCTTGAGCCAGAAGAGTTAATCCGCAATCAACAATGTGACGATGTTTTCTCTCGGCTAAGCCATTTTGTTCATGAGTGTAGGGGCAAGGATGTTGATGGATAATGCCATTAGAGTTGAGATAATTGGTAAAAGATCTAAACTCTCCTCCCCAGTCGGTTTGAATGGCCTTAATTTTTAACCCCAGCTGTAATTCTACATGAGATTTAAAGGCAAGAAAAGCTGAGAAAGCATCAGACTTCTGTTTAAGAAGATAAATCCAAGTGAACCTTGAAAAACTATCAACAAAGTGAATGTAATATCTATATCCACTAGAAGAAAAAATTGGGGCAGGTCCCCAAAGATCAGAATGTATAAGTTGAAGGGGCTGGGTGTACACAGTGGTGGAAGAAGGAAAGGGAAACTTATGTACTTTACCAAGACAACAAGATTGACAAATTGAAACAGATGATTTCTTAATATAGCCAATATTATTTTGAGATAGCACATTATTAACAACATTGTCACTTGGATGTCCAAGACGTTTATGCCAAACATCAAAAGTAGTAGTAGCAATATTACAAGAGGGAGAGACTGTTTTATTACAAGCAGTATAAAGAATAAAAGTATGCCTGTGCTGCACAGAGGAAAGACTGAGTTGTTCCTTGGGAAAAACATAGAGACCATGCTGCAAATGACCTCTGAGAAGCACATGATGAGTTATGGAGTCTTTGACAAGACAATGGTCAGAATGGAACTGGAAGTAAACATTATTATCTTTGGAGAACCTCGAAACACTAAGCAGATTCTTTGTAATCTGCGGGACATGAAGCATTTGATTGAGAGTTAGAGTACGATTAGGAAGAAAAGGAGAGGAAAATAAGGAAGAACCAATATGTTGGATGGATAAACCCTTACCATTACCCATCTTAACTTGCTCAGAACCACTGTAAGGCACCTGTTGCATCAAATTCTGAGAAGTAGCTGTAAGGTGATTCGTAGCCCCTGAATCAGGATACCATTCCTCCATGGGAGAAGGCCAAGGTGCAGATGGAGAAGGAGGAACAGAGGCAACAGTGTGCGCAAGGTTGACCTGAATAGAAGGATGAGGTCCAGCTGGAGAATTTCTTGGAGTGAACTGATTTGGTCCTTGAAAGCTTTGATCAAAGCGATAATAACATTGAGGTGCAGTATGGTTATTACGACCACAGAGTTGACACATGATCTTGTTGTAACTGAAGCCTCTGCCTCTAAAGTTTCTTCCTGAACCGCGAGAACCACGAAGATTTCCCCTAGGTGCATAATTTCTTCTTCTAGAAAAACCAGAGTTGCCTTGATTAAAATTGTTCCCCATAGTATCAGTCATAGAATTATGAGCATGAGAAGGACGAGTGACTGCTAAATTGGCCATAGCAGACTCAATAGACTTAGTAGAACGTTCAATACGAGACTCATGAGCAAGTAAGAGAGACTCAATCTCAGGAACTGTGTAAGGATCATTACGAGTTGTGGCTGACAGAACAAATGTCTCATATTCAGGTGGAAGACCTTCCAAAATTGCATCAATATGATCTTTCTCAGAAATTGGATAACCAACAAGTGTTAACATATCAACACAGTGTCTGATTTTGAGAACATACTCATTAATAGTAAGACCTCCTTTCTTAAGATTTTGCTTGTAACTTGAATTGACTGACCTTGGCTCGAATCTGAGCACCAAAATACACCTCAAGAGTGCACCATGCTGAGGCAGCAGTATCACAATTCACCAATCGAGTGAGGATATCTTCACTTACTGAAGCAAGCATCCACGAGAGGATTAATTGATCTTGTTGTTCCCATTCCAGGAAAGCAGGATTAATACACCTAGCACATTCATCATCATCTGAAAGAAATCATTGCGGAGAGATAGAATTGGTGAGAAAACACTGAAGACGGTGACCTCGAAGAGTAGCTAATATCTGCTTTTTCCAAACAAGGAAGTTTTCATGATTAAGCTTGGAGGAGATCGGATGAGTAAAAGTAACCGGAGAAAAAGAATTAGAGGTGGAAGCCATGATAGAGCTCCGATCAGGATCGCCGGAGAAGGCCGGAATCTTGCCTGATACCATGTTAAACTGATACTAAAAGGGGAAATGGAGAAGAGCTGTAAACTTTCATTATTTAATTGTACTGTTACATTGAGCTACAGACTTTATATAGAGTTTATGATAGACGGTTACAAGAGTGTAACTGGATTGTAACTACCTAACAGAAACTAACAAACTAACAGACTTAAGAACCTTATAGACTTTCTTCAACTCTAACAGGGCATAACCCACCGGCTCTTTTCCCTCCGTTTTATTTTTTTTACCGCCTGAGTACGTGGTCGTTTTAATCCCACCCCCATAACTTGGATTGCAGTTATCCCCGTCATCGAAGCAACAATCTTTTAGTAAATGACCAATTCTCCCACACGCAAAGCAAAAGTCCGGTATTCTTTCATACACAAGGATAATAATGATGTCCTCGGAATCTTTCCCCGTTTGAACATTGATGCACTTTCGTAGTGGTTCGTCCAGATTTATTCGGGCTCTAATTATTGCATACTTCCCCCAACAATTTCCCCTCTCCCCTCCATCTACCTCCAGTACCTCACCCAACCTGCTCCCTAAAGATGATAGTATCCTCTTATTCATGAATGCTATTGGAAGGTTGTGAAGTTGAATCCAAACATCAATCTTATCAAACACCACGTCTCTAGGATTCTGAAGTCCTTCAACTTCTTGAAAAAGAACCAAGCTGTGAAAGAGGTTCCAAGGGCCTTCATTTAGAGCTCTGCGTCTATCAATAGGGGATTGAAAATCTAAAATGAAAAGATTATCCCCCACAGCTTCCACTTCCACTGATTTGGATGTCTGTAATATTCTGGGCATTTGTGTCTTCAAAGTTTCTCTGTTGACCGGCTTGTTCAAAAATACCTTCGCCAATAAACAATTTTGGATGTGCTTTGTTTCTCTTTTAATAGTATCTCTATCAAGAGTGATTTTATCTGTTTCGTTCACCTTGGTTCTTTTCATTTCTTCCACCAATCTCGCAATATCCTATGGGTCCATTGATATACTCCTCCACTACAATCTGCATTCGATTCAGTGAAAATACCCACCCCAAGAGCAGGAACGCTACTCACACTAAACCCTTCTCGGCGGCGGAGGAGGTTTTAGGAGAGAACCCTATAATTAGAACCCTCAAAGTTTGAGCCCCTTACCGATGTTGATTTTGTATTATTACCCCAATGTTGAATATATAATAAATTTTCTTTACAACCAATAATAAGGTCATTTGAAGAATTGATTGAGTCCTACCTCGACCGAAGGAATGAGTGAGAAGGAAGATTTTGAACCCCAACTCCCAAGAAAGGAGAGAGAGCTCTAAATGATTCCACTGGTAATAAAGATGCTTAGGGATAGCGATAAAGGCCTAGAAGTGCTCTCCAGTTGAAGACAGTCAATTCATTAATCACTAAAGAAGACTCGGTTCCCCAGGCGGATGGGAAATGAGATGAAGCAACATCAGTTGTATCAGCTACAGAATCTGATTCAGGTGAGGCTACAAGCCTATCTTCGACTTTCGTTGTTCTTTCTTCTTGCTATAAAGTGCCATTTCTGCTCTCCAACGACGTAAATGCGAAATTACTAACTAGTCTAGTTGCCATTTCATTTTTCTCGCCCGTGTGGCCTGGGACAGTTTTGTTACCCTAAAGCAGAGAAAGCTGGATCAAAGGATGCTTTTGAAAAGGCCTTATCAGTCGTGGATGGCTACGCCTAGTTTGGCATGAGAAAGTGGGTTGGAGGCTAGAGGCCCCCCCTCTTCCTTGATCACAAGATCATCTGTCTGTGATCACGCATGGGTCTTTAACGAAAGCGAATGAAATTTGAATATTTTTAGGGGTTTAGAAAGCTAAAATAATTATAAAAAATACTAAAAACATTAACAAAAAACATGTTTTATATTTAGCAACACATTTTTAAGGGAAAATTAAACAATTCAAAAAACAAAAATATTATATCTATATATATATATATATATATACATATATCAAAAAATTATCAAATAGTCAAATTAATATCTAATTCTAAATGTACAACTCTAAAACATGAACATCAAAATATGTTGATAAATATAAAAAATAATTTCTATTAACATAAAATATGCGTTAATATATAAAAAAATATTTTTCTATATATCAAATACTATTATGAATATAATCTTATATTAAATAAATCTTAATTTTCGTCTTACATAAATATATATTATGTATGGATATAAGTGATCTATAAAATTTGGATACATATTTTGTGATTTTTTTTAATTAAATAAGTATTTTTAATTTAATTTAATCAATTTAAATATAATTTTATATAATTATTAAGGAATGGGCTAAGCCCAAAAAACAGCTATAAATATGTTATAAATAGCCAAAATACATGAATATACAAATTGATGTCCAATAGCCCGAGTGCATAATTCTTAAAGCTCATTATAAATTAAAAAATAATGAATAAATATATTTTTATATTTTTTTATTAATTATTTTTTTTATTTCATATTTACAAAATGTATGTCAAACTGAAGATCACAAAAAAAAATAATTAATTTGATATATTATAAGTAAAAAACGCATCAAAAATGAAAAAGTTAATAATTTAAAAAAAAAATAAGTAAATACAATAATTAATGCAGTATACACATATATTTGGAAAGATAATTTTATATATTTTATATTTTTATATTATTTTTAAAAGTTATTATTTAAAAAAAGTTGCCTACCACATAATAAAATACCAAATATTTATCACTTATTATTATTATATATATGTTTATTACTTTTTATAGCACACAAAAATGGGCGGGAAAATCTTCCCATACTATTTTCAAAAGTGGCTGTTAGGGGTTGGTTCTTGTGAGACCATCTCCTATGGTGAGACCGTAGGGACTGATCTGGACCGTTATAATAAATCAATTGATGGTTGAGATTGAAATATTAAATATAATACTATTATTTGAATACTAAACTAATTAAGGGTATAATCGACCACACAAATCTTATTGAAATTGGTAACTGTCGTGAGTTATCCTAAAAATATGGAACCATATCTTCCATATTGGAAATTGGAAACATTAAATATATTTCTCTTTTTAAGCAAACCATTAAATGTCGTAACCTCCTAAAAATATTTCCCTAAAAAAATGAAAATTGATAACTATCGTTTGATCTCCTAAAAATATTTTCCAATTAGTGATATATGTAGTATAGTTCAATATATTACTTGCATGGATAGATCATATGTGTTGTATATATAGCTTGTTTTCATGTTTGAAATTTTATTGGTTAGATTATTGTGTTTGTTTAATCGATCATACGTCTCTCAATCAATGTACATGCAAATTTCTGTATCTATTTATACGTAAAAACCGTACAAAAGTTTGTATTATTTTCCTACATAAAGACTCATGTCGCAAAAAAAAGCACACACATGTATGTCTATGCATCAAAAATTGGTTAGATTAGTGTGTTTTATGTATAGCTTATTTTCATGTTCGAAGTTTTATTGGTTAGATTAGTGTGTTTGTTTAATTGTTCATGCGTCTCTCAATCAATATATATGCAAAATTCTGCATCTATTTATACGTAAAAAATTGTACAAAAGTTTGTAATATGCATCACTAATTTAACTTATGCACCAGCAATTACCTATTTATGCAGCAACACTTACCTATTTATGCACCACTAATTTAACTTATTACATAGCCAAAAATATGTCTCACTAATTTAACTTATGCATCAACAATTACTTATTTATGCAGCAACGATGACCAATTTGTGCATCACTAATTTAACATATTACATAGCCAAAAATATGCATCACTAATTTAACTTATGCAGGAACAATTACCTATTTATGCACGAAATGACCATTATATAAGCGGATAGAAAAAAAGCAAATACCATTCAATACTAAAATAATTGGCTATGTTATATCAAAATCGGTCACTACCAAACATCAACTAGTTGTATTGCATAAGTACCAAAACCAACCAACAAAATAAAAAATATCAATCCATTCAACTTTACTGGAAAATAAAAAAGAAATTTAGTTCAACAAATTCAAGTTCCAAATCCAAAAAAACATAAAACCCAACTACACAATATTCTTCCCAGTCAGAAACCTCTTGCTTTCTCCAAGTTTTTCCCCCTTACTTCATTAAACTCATCAACAACAGTGGCATGGCAATACTTCATTTGAAGATTTGAAATATGAGACTCGTTGCCCTTGATGTCCAATATTGGGAAAAAAAATCGGATCTGTAAATCACCATAAAGTAAAGAAAAACAGAAATTAAAAGCCTTCTTCAGCATCATATTATATATAAATATGCAACATGAAATTTCTATATATATATATATATATGAATTAGATGTAAATATGCTACAAAATACATGTAAATATGCTATGAATTACAATCAAACAACTTAACATGTAAAAGACATTAAAAATATATTATCTATGCAATAAACATGGTCTATACATACATTACACTATTCTCACCATATCAATTGTGATGCACAGGAAACAAAATCAAAAACTCTCACAGCAAAAACAATGAAGAAAAATGCTTGAAAAAATGATGCATAAATATGTTCATCTTGTCGCATAAATACTGAATGACACATATGCATCATTAATCCAAAACATAAAAAACATGTTGCATATATAAAACATAAATAATGCATCGTTTATATCAACATAAAAATCAGATAAAGTTCTTAAAAATCATATAAAACTCCTAAACAATTTGCATACAGAACCAAAACAAGTTCTTAACAATGAACTATTGTTATCACATATAATTCTAAAGAAAGAGCCTAACCCCAGAAATGAAACCTAATTGAAATGTTACCACTAAGATTTCATTAAAAGAAAAAAAGCAATTCAATGAGTTCTAAAAAACCTGAAACCAAAAATTAACTTGAACGAAAACTTGAAAATGAAAGAATTTCCGATTTTTTTTTTCGAAAACACGTGCGAGTAACGAAATAAATTGAAAAAAAAGGAGAACAAATGCATAACATTCACCTATACAAAAAACCAAAACTAAAAACATACCTCTAAACCGGAAATTTACTCGGATTTTTTCTCGATTTACTGCAAAAAATGGAGTCAAGGAGTTTTTTTCTTCTCTCGTGCCTCTTGCAAAACTCGGAAGTTGAAGATACATGATATCAATTTTTTGGCAAAAATCACGTCCCCAAAAATCTCGGTCAAATCAAAATCCAACTCTACAGATATCATACCAAATTACTAATCTATCCATAAATAAAATCCGGCCTCTTTAGATAGTTATGTATTTGCCTTTGAAAACAATTAAGCCCATTTAAATTACCTTAAATACTGAATTAATCATAGCCATCTAAAAATAAAAATAAGCGGACCAAATCAGTCCCTACGGTCTCGCCCTAGGATATTGGTCTCATTTGAACCAATACATATATTACCTATATATATATATATATATATTAGTGGGTTATTTACAACAAACTATCACTGAGGTTTAGGTTAATTACAAAAAAACCCATGGATTTTTAAAAATTACAAAAAACCATTAGATTTGATTCTATACTACACGTTACACCCTTTATGATAAAAAATATTTCAAACACCCCTTTACATTTGTAAAAATACTATAATTATCTCTTATATTTAACACATTATCAAACTTCAAGTTTTTTTTTTCTTTTTTGTAATTTTTCAACATTTATGAGTTTTTTTTGTAATCAATCCAAATTTTGGGGGTAGTTTTTGTAATTATCCCTAAATTAGCTACAAACAATGAATACTACTACAGCCTCACAAAATCCTCTGTTCTTTTTCTTATCATCATCCTTTTGTGCTCGTGGCATGCTTAATCCCACGGCCACGATGGTTTTCTCCAATGTTTGTCTCTTCATTTACAAAATCAATACTGGAATTTCCAATGTTGTTTTTACTCCAAACAACTCGTCTATTTGTCCATCCTCCATTCTTCCATAAGAAGCCGAAGATTCACAACAGTCTCCACTCCTCGACCGCAAGTCATTGTCAACTCGATGCGTAAATTCCAAATTCCGGCTATTGTGTTGTGCGCAAAAGAGAATAGAATTCATATTGGAAGTTGGTGTTGAATTTTATATTCTCAACACTATTAGTTTTTTGTCTTGTATGGATACATTTTCACTAACATCTTATTCCACTAACTCATATCTAACCCACAACCCATATTCTAACCCATAACAAATGTTTTATTTCTTTATCATTTTTTTTATCCACTAACGAGTTATGTCTCTTTATCATTTTTTTTATCCACTAACCCACGTGTAACCTACACATGTTTTAATCCACTAACTCTTGTTGTTTTAGTGCTACTTTCTTGATGTGTTTTATACGTGGATGGATGTCTTCTACATCTATTTAAACTGACCAAAGGCTGGAAAAACATAGAGATAATTGTTGAGAGCATAACAGAGAGGAAGATTCAGTCTATTTCAATTTATACAAATTTTTGGAAGGTATCAAGTGAGGCCAGAAGTGTTACGTCACACTTGACATCACCTTCCTTAGAGCTTGTTTTTCTTGTTATTTTGGAGAGAGCCTATCTTTTGTAGTGGAAAGTTATATAGATTGAATCTGAGGAATCTCTCATTTACAATGAATGTAATTTATGGAGCAATATCAAAAAGGGAGCTTTTGTCTTATTTTTATTTTGTATTTTGTACACATTTCACTTAGTTGATTTTTGGCTTAAGGCTACCACATAAGTATATTTGTATATACTTGTGCAAAAACCAAAACATTGTGCTCATTTTCATCTTGTTTTAGTTGTCCTAATATGCATGTTTTCATTTAAGTCTTTCAATTTGACAACTAACTTGTAGCTCAAGTGGTATCAGGAACCTTTTATAAGAGTGTTAACCAGGGTTCAAACCCTGTATTTTTCAGTTTATTTGAAATTTATCTCCTCCCCTCAACCAGTACCCCCAACTTATTAAAACAAAATTAAGTCTTTCAATTTTCGTGTATGGTGTTTTCCTAAGTCTTCCGTTATGTGACATTTCAGGTGTTGTCAACACTCAGGACAACACTCAATGTAACTTTAGAATTTAACCCCTTAATTTTTTTTCATTCGAGCTTGAAGTGGTGGCCATGACTATGAAGGACTGTCCTATACAATTGTGTCACTTCATTAACGTTTTGAACCTCATCATCTGAAGAAGTATTTGTTTGTTGTCCACGAGTTACACTCACATAACAATTTAAACAATTAAACTCTTCATTCTCAAAACTAAAATACATGCATGTGATATGATAGTTTGAGTATCACTTTGAAGGTACTTTTGATTTTGCTGCCTATTCTCCAAAATGGTAACAGACTAGTTGATTCTTCATCATGGTCAACTTGTTCATCATTAGTGTCCACATCACTCAAGGAGACACATTGATTCTTGCCTTGTTCACTTAGTATGTTAGCACACTGATTAGCATAATGCCCAAATTGATGCAGGCAGAATTGTAAACAAAGATACAAACTCATCTCGTATGATCATTTTACACAAACAAAGTAAGAGAAACAATAATTGAGAAAATACTATTGATTTTTAATTGAATAATCAACCATTAAAAATAACAACAAAGCAAGTATTTATAGGATTAAACATCTACCACAACAAAACTTCTAACTATTGAAAACTCTTAAAAGATAATAACATAACTCACCAAAAAAATAATCTTAATAGATAATAAAATATCTTTAAATCTTATCTCCATTATTCTCTCTTAGGTCGAGACGATTCATTCTCGAATCGAAAGGGAGATTGTCACTAGAGGAATTGTCAAACCTTGGAGAGGCACGAGAAGGACGAGACTAGAAAATAAGATGAATATCGTATTTGATTTAGATCAGTGAACTCTAGAAAACCATCTCCACTTTGCCAAATCAATGATTGGATTTTAGTGCATCCATCGGACCAATCCTGAACTTACCGTTCATTTTGGAATTTATGGACAATACCAGAAGAAATAGCAGATACATCATAAATTTAATTATTCCTTATCCATGATATTTGTTTGTTACTTGCGTCCTCTATAGTTTTACGTTGAATATTTAGTCCAATCTTCAATGTAAAGCAGATTGGACTAATGTGGAACTAATCATAAGTTAGTGTCCTATTTTGTCACACCCCTAAATTAGTGGACAAAAGTGCAACTTGATATAAGTTAGCGGACCAGATATGCAATTTAGCCTATTTTTAGGTAAGAATTGAACTTTCTTGGAATCCTCACCGAAGTCAGATTCATGAACTTCTTTCAAAAATGTGGTCCATCATACTTTCAATATCAGCTTGAGCAACACCTTATTGAACTTCATCAGATTGAGTTTGAATTGCTATGTTTTTCACTTTATCATATATCTGATGCTCCACTTGTTGAGCCAGATTTAATTCAAAAGTTTGTAAAATACCAATAAATTCATTAAAGACGAAGAGTATCGGTATTATTGGTCTCTTCAGTAGTATAAATGACATTAAATCTTTCAGGAAGAGATATCGTCACTTTACTCACAAGTCTTTCATTGTTAATAGGATCCCCAAGTGTTTGTGTCTCATTAGTAATATAACAAATTTTGGTATTATAAAAAGCAATTGTTTCTTTTTCATCCATCTGTAAATTTTCAAACTTGTTTGTGAGAAATCTCATTTTTGTTCTACGAACACCGTGTGTCCCTTCACAATGTAATTGCAAAGCATCCAAACATCTTTTGCCCAAGTACAATCATAAATTACATTGAACAAATTCATGCCAATAACACTAAAAATTGCATTTAGTGTCTTAGAATTGAAGCATGCTATTTGGATCTCATCATTTGAGCAGTCAATCTCACATTTCATAATTGTATCTCCAACAACATCAATTACATTAGGCGGAGTCCAACCAACAAGAATAGATCACCAAGCACGCTCATCAAGAGATTTGATATAAGCTCTAACTTTCACCTTCTAGTAAGAATAATTCGAGTCATCATGAATTGGAGGCTGAATTAAAGAACTTCATAGAACATCCATGATAACTCATTGCAAAAACAACATGATCATACTAAGTTCTTGATACCAAATGAAAGAATGCAAGAGCTGAATTATTATGTGCAATGATAAGGGTTTCGTGAAGTGTCGGCAAACACTTAGTATTTTACACAATAGAAGACAAAAAATAATAAACTAACAGTGGAATAAATTAAATCGTAAAAACATAAATAACAAACAAGTGATTCAAAACTTTGTGCACAAGTAAAATACTTGTGCAATGCCCATAAGGCAAAAAATTATTTGATGAAATGTAATGAAAATTACAACAATAGAACAAGACATAAACTTCTCTTTAGTCTTGCCCTGTAAAAATACATTCCATGTTACACTGAGATTTTTTCGATCTATTCACTCTTGCACTTAAGATATAAACGAAAAACCCCACAAAAATAGAAAAAACAATCTTTAAGAAATGTGTGTTAAAACGTGTAGGCACCGCCAATGCTCTTGAGCAACAAACTTAAACACCTTTCTATAAAAAAACTTGTTCAACACTTGCAACAAATGATTCAAAAACTCTCTACACATTTTCAATGTCCAATAGCCTTAAATAGAAGTTAAAATAACTTCTAAAAACATGTCAAAAGATACAAAGAAATAATCTGCTAGAAGATAAAGTTAGAGGTTAGTTTATTCCAAAAATCTTTGAAATAATTGTCAATCTTATCTAAATGATAAGAAAGCTGTCTGCGGAGTTAAGTTCTAAAAACTTCCGTCCAAACAAGGCAAAATTTTAAAAACTTGTGACCTATGTTCATTAAATCAAAGCAACTTGAGGTCTTCTGTTTGAGAAGTGCCTTTTTCTCTCTATGGGAGAGTGTGCCATTTTCCCCGTTTTTCGAAAATTTTAAAAACTTGTCTCTTCCGTTCTCTGGTTTAGGTTGGTTAGGGTTGGTTCTTGGTTTTTCTTGTGTTATTTCTTGTTCCTAGTTCGTTGGTTGTTGTTGTGGGGTGGGTCTGTGCTTTCGTTGGTAGGGTGTGGTTAGTCTTTCTGGGTGTTTTTGGGTATGTGTGTTGCTTTTAACTTCTTTTTTCTGGTGTCTTTTTGGTTCCAGTTATTCTTGCAGGTCTTGAGAAGCTGAGTTTGGGGTGAGGTTTGGTTCTGAGAATCATCTAGGATGGATAGTGAAATCTTGGAAGGCTGGAAGAAGTTTTCTTTGTCTTCTGAGGAACAGCTAGGGGTTGTCACCGATGATAAGGATGTGGCTAAAGGGGTCAATGAAAGTAAAAGAAGTTTATTTGGTAAGATCCATGGAGATAAAAAAGTTAATTTCTCGGGTCTCAAAAATACTCTGAATAATATTTGGGTCACTAAAGCTCCTTTTCAAATTCGGGAAGTGGGAGTTAACCTATATCAGTTTGTGTTCCAGGGGGAAGATGATAAGATTAAAGTCCTAAAAAGTAGAGTGTGGAATTTTGAAAATCAGTATATTTTGTTGAAAGAATGGGAGGATGGGTGTATTGTGAAAGAAGATGACTTTTCGGTTGTCCGCCTGTGGGTACAAATTTGGAAGATACCAAACCATTGGATTTCCTCCGAAACGGGAATGAGAATTGGAAAACTATTCTCAGATGTGAGTGATATTCTTATCCCATAATTTGGAAGTTCGAGAGGAAGATTGATTAAAATTCTGGCAGATGTTAATGTGAATAAACCTTTAATGAGAGGAACTCATATTACATTAGGAGGGGTCAAATGGTGGGTGGAGTTCAAGTATGAAAATTTGGTTGGGCTCTGTCACTATTGTGGGAAGATTGGGCATTTAGAGAGGGGTTGTCAGATTCGGAGAGATGATGTCAAAAAGGATGAGTTAAATGAAGGGCAGTTTGGAGAGTGGCTTAGGGCTGGGGAGGGCCTATTTGGGGGTAAAAAAGAAAGTTTTCTTCAGCAAAAAAGTGAAATGATTTTTAGCGGTAGGCAAGGTTTGGATGGTAGAGATTTGTCTGCTAAATCATCTCCCTGTGGTGGAAAAAAATGATAATATCTCAGTGCCGGAAGAAGAGGAGCTAAACGGGCCAATGGTTTTGGAGGGCAAACCTAAGGATGCTTGTAAAAAGTTGAATGAGTAGGGCTTCATGGAGAATGATAATAAATTTAAACTACTAATCAACCGGAAGAGAACTTTGATCGATTATTTTTCCTGTACTTAGTAAGGAAAGCAAATCTAGGAAGCCATTGAGCGAGATAGGGAATATTCGATTAATGGTAAAGCTTGATTCTGCGAAGGTTGGTAGAAGTAAAAGAATTGTGAGAGGGAGAGAAAGAGGGTTAAAGCAGGATATTGATAAGATGATAATAAATGAGGATAATGAAAATTCCCTGATGTGCTTAAAGAGGAGTAGGCTGGTTTTGGAGGGGCAGACTGAAGAGGGTATAAGGGCTGAAGAGGAAGAAAGTGGGAAACAATTGAAATTGTGGGACGAAGATGATGAGAATGTAATGAAGGTGGAGGTAGCCAACCTTGATTGGCCCCAACCCCCTCAATGAGGGATATGGTGTGGAATTGTAGAGGTTTGGGGGGGCCCTCTACAACTTCCCAAATAAAGGAGAGTTTGAGAACCCACTTTCCAGACTTTATGTTCTTTTGTGAAACTAAAAAGAAGAAATGTTTTGTTGCTACGGTGTGTAAAAATCTTCGGGTAAAGGATAATTGGACTTGTGTGGATCCAATTGGGTTAAGTGGTGGGTTAGTGTTATGTTGGACTGATAAGGTGGTGGTTAAGGAGGTGACTAGCAATTCCTTTTGTATTATGGTGGACTATGAGATTGGGGGGTGGAGAAGAGGTGGGTTGTGTTTGTGTATGCTAGTACATGTCCGGGGATTAGAAAAACTCAATGGGAATTTTTGATTGAAGAAAAAGAGAGTTGGGGTACTAATTGGTTTGTTATTGGTGATTTTAATGACATATTGTGTGGAGAGGAGAAGAGAGGGGGTAGAAGTAGACAGTTGGCTAGCTTCACATGTTTCAAAGAGTTTGTGGCTGAAATGAATATGAGTGAGATTCCGTTTTCAGGGTACGAATTCACGTGGTCTAATTTGAGAGAAGGGGAAGGATTTGTGGAAGAAAGAATTGATCGAGCGTTTGCGTCGCCAAGGTGGTTTTTGCAGTTTTCTAATGCTAAGGTGTGGCATATTTTTAGATCAGCTTCGGATCATCTAATGCTGGTTTTTGTCTCAAATCCTGAGAAAATTAAATATGTGAGAAGATTCACTTTTGATCGAAGATGGATTGGAATGGAGGGCTCTAGAACCGTTATTGAAAAAGCTTGGAATAGTCATCATGTGGGAACTCCTATGTTCCAACTCCAAGGCAAAATTAGGTCCAGTCGGCTGGGGCTTTTGGCGTGGAATAGGGGATCTCATTCTAATGCAGCTAGGGACATTGTTGAACTCTCGATCGATTGGAAGTGCTTAATGATGAAGGGATGCGTAGAGACCGGAAGCAATGGAATTTGGTTAAGGGGCTTTTGAATAAAGCCTATGTCAGTGAGGAACTTTTTTGGAAGCAAAAATCAAGAAATCAATGGTTAAAAGAGGGCGATAGGAATACTAGATTCTTTCATGCTTGTTGTACTCAGAGGAACAAAATTAATAGCATTGAGAGGCTTGTTCGGGGGGATGGGAGCAGTTGTGAAAGTAAGGAGGAAAGAGTTGAAGAAATTTCAGAGTACTATCAGTCTTTTTTTTCATCTTCTTTGCCTTCTACTGATCTATCTGTCCTGGATGGTATCTCAAGAACCATTTCCTATTCCCAAAATCAGTGGCTGTCAAGATCAGTTGGAATGGTGGAAATCAAGGAGGCACTATTAATCCTTATAAGGCTCCTGGGCCTGATGGTATGTCTCATTTATTCTTTCAACATTATTGGGATATTGTTCATAATGATCTTTGTTTTGCAGTCAAAAAATTCTTTAAGTCTCCTAAATTGCTTAAAAGTATGAACCACACCCTTGTGTCTCTTATTCCTAAAATTAAAAATCCTACTAATATTTCTCATTATAGACCGATTAGCTTGTGCAATACAGTGTATAAAATCATTTCAAAGATTCTTGCAAATATATTGAAACCTTGCTTATCCTTGTGCATTAATGAGAGTCAAACAACCTTTGTGTTTGGTAGACAAATCACTGATAATATTGTTCTGGCTCATGAGTGTTTTCACTTTA
The DNA here is from genome assembly GCA_016081115.2 of Rehmannia glutinosa. Lineage (NCBI taxonomy): Eukaryota > Viridiplantae > Streptophyta > Magnoliopsida > Lamiales > Orobanchaceae > Rehmannia > Rehmannia glutinosa. The sequence continues at coordinate 21,129,521 of CM071936.1, forward strand.
TGAATTCTAAGAGAAAGGTGGGGAGAGCTTATATGACTATTAAACTAGATATGGATAAAACATACGATAGGGTTGAGTGGAAGTTTTAGGAGTTGGTTATGGGTAGAATGGGATTCAATTCTGAGTTTGTTGCTTGGGTGGTGGGGTGTGTCTGTTCTCCTACTTTCTCTTTTTTGATTAATGGGGAAGCGTGTGGTCGTGTGGAGTCTCATAGAAGAATTAGACAAAGGGATCATGTTTCTCCTTATTTGTTTCTGATTGTTTCTAAAGCTTTGTCTAGTATCATTTGTAGGGCTAAGAGGGAGGGGCTTTTTAATGGCATGAAAATTTCGAGAATGACTCCTCCTATTTCCCATTTATTCTTTGCGGATGACGCACTATTATTCTGTGAGGCTAAATGGGATCAGTCGGTGGAATTTAAGAAGTTGCTGGATACATATTGTGTGGCTTCTGGCCAAATGATTAATTTTGATAAATCTGCGGTTTTCTTTAGTCCTAATACTGAACAGGGGTTGAGACTGAGTATTTGTAATGTGTTTAATGGTATTAATGAACAAAAAAAGATTAAGCACTTAGGTTTGCCTTTGACAATTGGGAGGTCTAAGAAGGATATCTTTAAGTATGTGGTTGAATCTGTGAGCAATAGGATTTCTAATTGGAAGAACAATTTCCTTAGTTTTGCTGGGAAAGAGGTTTTAACTAAATCTGTGTTAAGTGCTCACCCTAATTATGTCATGTCATGTTATAAGCTTCCTTGTGGGATCTTTGGGGAGTTTAATAGGGCTGTGGCGAGGTTTCGGTGGGGAAATAGAGAGGATGATAATCAAAAGATGCATTGGATGAGTTGGAGTAGAATGACTTTGCCTAAGCATGTTGGTTGCCTTGGATTTCATGAAATTGGGTTGTTTAATGATGCTTTGCTAGCAAAACAATTGTGGAGGATCATTGTACAACCTAATCTCTTTATTAGTAAGATGTCAAAGGCTCGGTATTTTCCTAATGGGGGTTCTTCAATTGGCTAGCAAACCTATTGACTCATGGATGTGGAAGGGATTTTTGAAAGCTAAATATGTTTTAGAGGCGGGGTTGAGGGTTCAAATTGGGGATGGTAAGTCTACTAGGGTGTGGGATCATCCTTGGGTCTCAAATTCTTATTCTTCTGTCCCGACGGTGAACTCTGTGGGTAGGGAGAAAGTTGTTTGGGTTTGTGATTTCATGAATGAGGGAGGAAGGAGGTGGAATGTTGAGAGGGGCAATGAGTGCTTTTGTGCCCAAGATGTGAAAGCAATCTTGTAGACCCCTATTGTACCCAGTCAGGGCAAGGATAGAATGATTTGGTGCCTCTCAGCTAATAAAAAATACACCGTTCAGTCTGCTTATAAATTTTTGTGCGATCATAATCATTCTATGCAGATGAAGGCTGAAGGTAGTACAACTAGAGAAAAGATGGCAAGACAATGGCAGAAACTGTGGAAGCTGAAGGTTAAAGTTAAACTTAAACATTTTTTGTGGAGGGCAATTTTGAACATTCTACCAGTCAAAGGGCATGTACACACTACAACAAATTAGGGAATTTGAGACATTTTTTATTGAGACGCATTTGAAATTGTCCCAAATAGCTTCCTTTTAGTGACAATTTTTTTTTATAGCGTCTCAAATAAAGTATAATATTTCCATCTCCCCTCCCCCCATTCGGGCAGTGTTTTATGTGACGGAAAATTTATAATTAGAGACGATTTTAAATATCTGGAAAAGATCACTTATTAGGGACATCTAGAATTTGTCTATGAAGGTCTAAATATTCTTTTTGTGACATTTTTATTTATGTTTGAAATCAATTTAGCATTTTATTTTCTTGTGATGTTTTAGAAAAGTCTCAAAATATAAAAAAAATATTTTTTTGAATAAAAATTTATAATATTTTATTTTCCTAAATATACTTTTTTCTATTTAAAAAAATCATATTCTTTCTTTAATACATAATAAATATTTCTATACATTGCAGACTTCTTTAAATAATTTCTGGAAAAAATGTATACTTAATTAAGAAAATTAAAACATATGTGCGGTTTATGTAAATCCGTCACAATATATTACTATTTGAGACATTTTCTGAACATCACAAAAGAATTTTCGGAACCCGCCCTTTCTATTTTTATTGGCGCCATCTTGTTTTCCTTTCCTCTCAACCCACGACTCTCTCTAAACCCTATCAACCCACGACCCTCTCTCTCTAATCTCTGCACCACGCCATGTTCTGTATTTCCCTTGGAAGCACAGGCTTCATCGATTCTGTATTCATGCCGCTGGTTTTCCTTTCCCTCTCAAAGGTTTGTCACTCTCTCTGTCTTTGGATTTGCGGCTAAAATTGGGGGGAAGATAAATTTAAGCTTTCTTTGTTATAGGGCAAGACAAAATTGGGGCTAAAATTGCTGTTATCAAGCCAACCGTTACTTGCCTGTTTGCAATTTTAATTTTCACCATTGATATCTAGGTATTTTGTTCACTTTGGGATGGGCGAGTTCATGCATGTAGGAGGATCTTCAATGTATCTCTGTATGAATTCGTATTTGTCAGACTTTCCAGCTCTAAAAATCAGTTTCCATGGAAATCATGTTCTGTTATGTGCTCTCTGTGATTTACTGTTCCATTAAATCAGATAATTTTTTTTGTAAATGTGATTTACTATGAAAGCATAGAAGTCGATTCTGGTTATACGAGATATACAAAGTAAATGTGAATATATTTCCAACTTGCACCCTATAATAATCTCTTTTATGTGTCATCTCTTCAGAATTTTCTGTTTTATATAACCAACTCCGTAAAAAATGTGCATCTCGCAAAATTAACCACGAACGAGTCATTTGATTGATGTTGATGATGATTTAGATAAAAACATGTATCTGGTATGTGTTTTTCAATTGATCTCTGTTTTGGGCCTTTGGAGACATTCCATCACTGTGGAGATGCCAAATGGATTTGCATCTTGCAAGTTTGTTAACGTTTCTTTTCATTACGCATCATATTCAAGTGATTACACACTCGGGACACATTATGCTCTGTGTTACTCTTTTTGTTTCTTATTTATGGCAGAACCACAATCTCACATCAAAATATGATTTTCACAGCTATATGATTCGCTCCATGGAGGAAGAATTTCAACGGATAGTTGATGTTAGGTAAGGAAAAGTGCCATTAGTATCGCTGATTATTTTCAGATCCTGATTCTTACAAGTCTTTCATATTCTCTCTAAGTGTTAATGAGAATTGTTACTATCCTGATTTCATTTGTTATTTAAGTATCATGTTTGATATATAAATTTCTTGTGTTGAAGGGATGATATGGATGCTTGAACATTTGCCTTACAAAATCGTGGGCTGATAACATCGTGTCTTGATAATAGGTGAGTTACAAAAATAATGGCTTGCTTTTGTTCCTGAAGGTAAGATTAGATCACATTGTGTTTTCAGCATTTAATTAAATATGGAAACCTGATGCTCCAGTTACTTTTAATAAAAAAATATTTGTCATTCAAAAAATTAAAACACTAAATCAGAGTCTTTATTGCGACTGTTTGATGAGCTTGTTTTGTCTGCACCCCTAGATGTGATCAAGACAATGATTAAAAGAACTCAATACAGCTTCTCATTTAGGATGCATGAATGGTCTGAATTTAAATCTATCTTGGTGCCTTAATTTCTGTATTATGTTGTTGTTGGCTTGTGAGAGGTTTGCTGTAGGTAGGATATGGTTTATCAGTGCCTGTGGATCTTCTTTGCTGTCTGTGCTGGGTTGTGTGCTACTGTTATGGGTGCTGCTGGGATTAGGGGGTGTTTTGCCTCAGTTTTTGTAGAACTTCTGGATGCTTGACTAACTCCTTGGTTGCTGGTTGTGTTGTGTGTTGACTTATCTTTGGTTGTGCTGTGTGTGTGAAATTCTTTTTATAGTGTCTGCTTATAGGAAATTGAAGATATTATAGAAAAAGCATAGATATATAAGAAATTCTAAATTATCTTCTAGAAGGGACAACTGCTTCTCATCTGGAAAAGTATAGTGGTGGAGAGACTGATGTTGCTGCTCATAATTCCTTTTCAAGTGGTATGTTTTACGTTCTGATGATCCTTTGAATTGATTACAACTGAGGAATTTTACCAACACCCAGCTTACCCAACACCTTCCTACACCCTTAAACAGAATGCAACACAGCAGAACGAAACTGAGATTCATAATTTGAATATGATACTTTATATTTTGCTATAATTATAGAAATCGGTTTGCTATGGCGTTTGACATGAAGTGTGTGAGTTGTGTCAATCGAGTTGAAGTCATTACATGATAGGAATATATCTTGTTAGTGCATTAATGCGTTGGTGAAAAATATGGTGATTGACTGCAGAATAATAACCATCTTTGTTAAGTTTCTGCATAGCATATTGGTAGTTATGTGGACATTCTTGTTCAATGTCAAAAAGAAGATATGATGTGTCTTCTGAATATTCTTTTTTGTTATTGGATATGATGTGTTGGAAAATCTAGATGAAACATGAAGGTCCATTTTGTCTTTTTATTTCTAAAGTTGAAGTTTCTGTTAAAAATGTACACAAATTTAAACTAAATAAGAGAAATTAGTGTTCGTATTTGTTTAAATACTTATGCATAATAAAAGACGGTCTAAATATTGTTGGGTGTATTTGTCTTTTGCCTTGTTGTTTTTGTTATACAAAAAAATCTTCATCATATCATATGGCTATAATATAAAAAATTGTTCGCCTTTGATAATAACTTGTTCGGTTTGTTGTAACTTGTGCAGATTACTGGCTATCAAGAAATTTGCCCATCAGCAAGGGAAAATATTGGTGTTATCGAGTCGTCAAAGAAAAAGAATTTAGACTCTTTTGTTGTCTCAAGTGGCAAGTATGAATATTTTTGACAAGCTTGAGCTTTGTTGACTCTTTTTGATTGTTTTATATTTGTTTTGCCTTGTTGAAGTACAATTACAAGACGCTATTATTTTGAATGTATGCACTTTGAACGAAATTATATTTTGGATGAATGAACTTATATTTATTTTCATGTCTTATTCTTGGGGTATTTTATTTTGTATTTTCTTACAAAGCTTACTATACAACTAAAAGACCCGATTGGGCCAGAACAAAAAATGAACCAACACCAAATATATAGATGAATATGAAAATGTCACTAACGAATAATTTTAAAGACGAAAATAAGTGTCTCTATTTCAGTTAAATTTAAAGACAATAAAAAATGTCGCAAAATCATTATTAGGGAAGAAAAACAATGTCCCAAGAAGTTTTTAGTGACGAAAATATAAATGTTGCTATACTTATGTGTCTTTAGAGACGAATGACGAGTCGTCCCTAATTACCGCTTTAGAGACGAAAACTTTGTCGCAAGATGTAAGATGGCGCTAGCTGGATCATAATTTGTGACGTTTTTATTTCATCTCAAAAGCCAAACCTTTAGAGACGTATTTCTTATTTAGTCTCAAATGACCTTTAGCGACTAGGATATTGCGACGTCTCTTGTGACGTTATTGTTTCGTCCCAAATGCATTTTTGCGACGTTTTTCAGTGTTTTAGTGACGATTTCATTTCATCCCAAATTCCCAATTTTCTTGTAGTAACAGTTGGTTAGAAGAGGGATGAAGGTGGACTCTATCTGCAATTGGTGTGGGGAGATGGAAGAATCTGTGGATCATGTTCTCTTTCATTGTAGCAGAGCTCGTAGGGTGTGGAAATTGGCTCCAGAGGGGTGGGAAAGCATTTATCATGAGCGTTTATCTGTCAAAGATTGGTGGACTAATATTTGCACTATGAAGTTTAATACATGCACTTTAGATAGGATTAATCTTTCAACATACATCCTATGGTGGTTATGGAAAACTCGAAATATGTGGATATTTACGGGGGTGGCCGTTTCTGAATTGGAAGTTGTGAGTTTGGCAAGCAAAGAATGGGAAGAGTTTGCAGAAGTGCGCTGAGAACTGAAGATTTCTTTAGGGACTTTGTCCAGTTAAGATTGTTCCGTTGTCTGTCATTTTTTGAAGCTGCTGTGCAGCCTGTTTTGTTGATAGCTAGTTTAGCTATTCTTTTTGACCCTTATTGTAAATATACATTTCTTAGGGTATTTTGGTTCCTGTTGTGCTGGTCCCATTGAATGGGGTGGTTCTCCCTGTGTCGGTGTTGTTCACAGGGTGGTGATTGGGCAAGTGTGCCTCGAATTTGTAAAGTTGTTCGGTTGAGAGTTATGATATAAAATCTTACGCTTTTGGGGAAAAAAAAACATAACCAGTGACCCAGTTAATTGTCCGAGACGATGTCCCGTCTGGGTTTAAAAACATTGCAAAGGGGAACAAATATGGAAGAAGCTTGGACGTTCCAACTCCAAAGAAGCCCCCGGATACTATTTTATAGGAAGATTAGTTGTAAACAAAGTCTTGAGGTGTAATATGAAAAGAGTTTGTATTTGTTTCCAAGACATTGTATGTATGCCAATAGATTAGGTATCTCAACTGGTATAGACAGAATCCAGAAGAATTATTAATTGTGTGAACTTCAAAGAATCTAGAGAAATAAAATCGCGCAGTTGATCGAGATTTCAGTTACGTACGTGCTGAAATCTTTCTGCAAGTTATTGATAATTTATTCTTGTAAAAATTATTGTGTCGTTTTTACGCTTTATATTTAATTTCATGTTCAAACATTAATAGGGACATAACAACAACCGGTAACAATTAATCTCATTATGTACTTTGGACAACAAAATCTAAGTGAAAGAATATTATTTTTCAATAAAAAGGTTAACAGAAGAGACAGACCCCCCAATAAAAGAACCAAAAAATGGACACATACAAACACAAACACACAAATAAACCGTTATTAAATCACAACACCATTATTATCAGACCAACTCCTAGTAAACTAGTAACATATTTGTTCATTTCTCGTCGTTATAATCTTCAACGTTGTTATCGACACATTTGAGACATTTGTGATTGAGAAGAACTTCCAAGCCACTAGCCCGAATTTTCTGATCCTCTATCATTTCATCAGACAGTCCCCATTCTTTCAGCTCCTCAACTGAATGATGAACAGCCAGGCTGTATTCCCCGTTGAGTCTGAGCTCAAGGATTCTGTATTCGCAGTTTCGTGGATTGGTTAAACCCTCGAATTGATCGACTGTCCAGTTGAACCATTTCATGAGGAACAGAAGAATAGTTAGTCCATGGGAGACTACTATTAAGTTAAGATCATCATCTGATGAGCCATTGCTAAATTTGTTGCTGTCCATGTCCCTCCATAGCCCTTCAAGAAAAGCTGAAATATGTATGATTTTGTGGTTAGATCTGTATATGTTTTTGATCTGTAGGCCTTGCGACAGTTATAATTTCATTTTGCTGCTTAAAAAGAATTTGAATTACAGGAATCTCAATATTAGGAATTTATTTGTCACGTGATGTGAGTTAGGTATTATGGACAAATTTGAGTTAGATAATAAACATGAAAAGACCATTTGATTGAGATGTTACTAATTATACATAATTTGTCTTAAGATAAATTAAAATTCATATACCCCATTATAAAAATCATGTGATTAACATGTATGAATAACCCGTTTGATATTCACTCATGTGATTCCTCAAAAGTTATGAAAACTATGACAATTATGGCTCGAGGTTCCTGGACTGACATTTCACATGCTATATCCCAGTCAAATTTATCAGACCATCATGATGATACTCGAGCGTGTACTAAAAAGACAAATGCAATTGCCATTTTAAAATCCTCTAGAAAAATACGCCTTTCATTTAAATTACATTCTTAATTTTTTTGTTTTGTTTTTTCTGCAGTTTAGCATTTTTTTACCTGCTTTACCTGATCGGTTTGTGATCAGGACTTTTTCTTTTATTTTTATGTATTTTCATTCATTTAAGAAAAAAAATCTGAAAACAGAGATATATATTAATAGATAGAGAGTTGCAACATGTTGCAGTACCCAAACTAATTACCTTTCTACCTATTACTCGACAATTAGTGACAAAAGCGACACCAACTACGTTTGTTCTCTGGTGCCTCATTGCGATTTGTTGATTCTATGATCAATTAAATGTAAACTTTAAATTTTTTATTTTAGATTGGTCTAATTTTAAGATTATATAGGTCCGTTCTGTAGCTGTTTCTTACTCGATTTTATTAGTAAGATTATTCTTGTGAATGAAATTCATTTTGATACTAAAAAGAAAACGGGAGAAATTAGAAAACTTACTGGAAACCCTGTCGTAAACATCGGCACTGGATTCACCATCAGGGACTCTGTAAAAGAATTTCCCATAACTGCTTCTGCTTCTCTTGATCTTCCTCCTCTCTTCAATCTCCTGGAAATTCCCGAAATGCTGTTCTCTCAGCCTACACTCTTCTCGAACACCCACGACTTTGTCTTTCGGGAACGTTTCTCCTCTACTGATGATCGCTTCCGCTGTTTCCCTGGTTCGGTTCGAAGGCGAAACGTAGAATAAGACCTTCCAGTTTTCGCATTCCCCGTTTTCGGAAACGATTTCCCTGATTTTACGGCCTGTCGTCTTGGCCTGGTGGCTGCCCTTTTTGCTCAACTTGATCTTGTAATTGGGTACGTATTCGAGGACGGTTTCGTCCTCGTTGCCTTGGCTTTCTCCGTGGCGGACCAATATGATGCGCTTTGGGAGGTGTTTTTGCTTCTGTTTGTGTAATTCATCGTTGGAGAAGAAGTTTCTTTTTTCACTGTTGTTTGCCATTTTGATTTATAAAAGGCGAAATGAAAATGTACTCGAAATATATGGTTAAAACAAGGGTGGATAGATTCTTGCAAGTTGATGAACTTTGTATGAGTTTGTTGTTGCTTTAGTGTGTGTATTTATAGTTGTTAGTTTTAGCAGGTTACAATAGACAGAGAGAGTGCTTGTTATACGGTGCAACAAGACTTTGAATTGAATATGAGTCATTGTTAATTAAAAAGACACGTATATTACTTGGAAATTTACCAAGTTTGAAAAAGACAGTACTGCACCAACAAATGGGGAATATAGGTTCTCGGTTTTATTTATGCAAGAATCTAGCTTCTGGTAGTTGTATTTGAATCTTGATTATTAGTATGTTAAGACCATCTCCAACCCAACTCTAAAACTCATACCAAAACACCAAATATCTAAGAAACACCCTCCAACCCAACTCTAAACATCACACCAAATTTGGTGTAAATACTATTCATTACACCAAATTTGGTGTAATACAAATATTCCCCTTTGCCCTCCATTTCTTCTACTTCAAACTTTTAATTCCTATTGTATCATATATTTGATATATAATTCATTTGTAACATGGTTTTAGTTATTTAAATTTTGTATATAATTATTATTTTGGATGAACAATAGTTAATATTTACCAATAAATTATTATAAACTAAACTTAAAATTTTGATAAACTAAAATAATTAATAAGCAAAATTATAATTTAATTAAAAAAGCATCAAAGTCTATCATAAAATACAAAACACTAACATTATAATTAAACTTGAAATTTAAATATACTAATTTCGAGAATTAGTAATGTATTAATCTTTTTTTTGTCTTTAAATATTTGTTTTAGGTTTGTCGTTTTTTATTGTCTAGTGTGCAATTTAGTATTTTTATTTATTGTGATATTAGTTGTAATATTAATTTTACAATATAATTAATTAATGTAATATTAGTTAAATATAAGTTTTTATTTAGTTACATTTATAATAATAAAATATAAGCAAAAGAAATAATTGCATAAACAAATAAATTTGCTATTACAAAATGAAAAGAAAATATTAAAATACTCATTTGGTGTAAGATTTAGTGTAATGGGTTGAAGATGAATTTTGCAAAATTACACTAAAATACCAAATTTGGTGTGATATTCCACGTAAGAGCCCAGAACCAATTGGTAATATCTTATTTGGCTAATAAGTGCTCTCTCATTGTAATTAATATATGTGGAACAACTCACATTATGACATATTTCGTTACACAGTTATGAGATTCTGATATGAAATATTAGATGAGAATTAAAATATTGTAAACTATGTGTATTTTTACAAAATTTTAAACTGTAATATATCAATATTGGATGCTTGTAACAAAATATCTAGAAAAAAAGCATATTTACACGGTCTACGCGATTAATTTGATCAAACATGAAATTTGAGATAAGAGTAACAAAAGTGCGGACTAATGGTAGGGGTACAATGTTTGCGGAATCAACTCAAGAGTACTTTGTGTAATTTTGAAATTTAGATGGGTTATTTTGTAATTACCCCAAATTTAAGGGATCTTTTTTAATTATTCCATAATTATTAAACGTAGTGTGGTCCTATTAACGAGAGCGTCTACGCGCATCTTAAAAATCTTTTTAGTTAGGCGATCTATTAGATTTACTAATGTAAATTAGTATTTTTATCTTTTATTTTGCATTGAAAAATAATATGAAATTTGAAAAAAAAATATTTTTTTAAAAAAAAAAGAGTATATATTAATTATTTATATCTATTTAACATGTATAGAATTTAAAATAACATTTCAATGTGTCAATATTTATTTTTCTTATCGACGTCACCATTGTTATTTGAAACACGGTCAAAATGAGACAATTGTCTATTATGAACTTTAGGTTTGCCCCACCTCCCAAAAAGAATTATGCCTATCCTGGTGGACGGATGTTCTATCGACTGAAGATCGTGTGGTGTCTACGTCTAGTGGTGTAGAGATACCTCTCTGTATTTTGAAAAGAAAAAACAAATGCACCCACAAGGACGACGTAAATTAGGTAGGGGGCCAGGCCCAGGTCGTACGGTTCCCAGACAAAAGTTTTAGATGTAACTCTTATCTTTCCTGAATTAAAAAAGTAGCTGGAGAAAGTGAATGGTAAAACAACTTGACCATTTCAAAGGAGCAGCAGAACACTCTTTATTGAAAGTTGACTCTGACTTTGTCATAAAAGAATATGAATATACATGGAGTAATTTTTATCCTTTGGACTTGGACTTCCAGATGTTCACATATTTAATTACTTCGTGAAATTTCATTCTTAATTTTAACTTTTGGGTTTTAATAATTCGTAGTATTTGCTTATCTCAAAAAAACAAAATCGTAGTATTTGAGTAAACCGTGTATAGTGTAGAGGTATCAATGGGTTGGGTTCGTGGGTTCGCGGGTCAAAATAAGTCAATCCGGACTCGACCTGTTTAATTATTCAATTATGAATGGTTTGATCCGCGTGCATGGACACGAGGTCCATCACAAGTACAAGCTCGTCGAATTTAATTATACGTTGTTATAGGATGATACCAAGTGAAAATTTTGCATGCTCAAAATATTCAGAAATTCAGGTACTGTCAAAAGTAAATGTCAAAACAAGATTTTAATGACAGCCACCGTAACAAGTAGTGGAGCGGAAAAAACATGAGATATAAAATTTGTTAATTAAAATGGCATGAGATACAACGACTTTGACAGTCCCGGTTAGCAGCACAACAAAACCGGAACAACAGCGAACAGTAAATTGTTCTTGACTTTTAAGCTTTTGAAGGTAAGAAGTCAATATGCTTGTATGATGCAAATTACAGGTTATTATCTGAGTTTTTCGTGTGTATATACATCTGCATGGCTTCAATAATATAGGCAATGAAGTGTCCGTACAGAAAATCGCGTCTGTAGGCTCGAAAAGGCACTTTTTCACCGAATAGACGCACTTTTGCTGAGGAGAGAGAAAACACGGCTTTGGACGCACGGGCGTCAGCGCCCGGCCCCGTCTTGGCCCGGTGGTGCTCAACCTTCGGCATGGCACACGACCCGACCGCACGGGTCGTGTCTTCTTACGCCCTGAGGCCGAACCTTTTCTCAGATTGAACTCTGATTTAATTACAAAAATAATTAAATCCATTTAATTTAATTAATTACAAAAATTAATTAATTAATTATTTTAAGGTTTTTGGTCCAAAAAGAATAAGGACCTTGAAGCCCAAGCCCGGCCCACGACCGGACCGGCCGAGGAGCCACGGCCGGCGCGGCGCGGCGCAGCGCGTGTGCTTTGAACCGAACCCACAAGCATGTAGTCCTCACCCCTTTAAAAACTTGGTGCCCCCAAGGGCCCAAACCCATATGTCCAACTTGGGATATATTAAGTGTGCAACTTTGCCTCTCTTTTTCTATGTGGGATGGAGCATCTCTCCTCCCCCACATTTTCCATTTTCCATACCATTTATTTGTATTAAGTGGCTAACGTCTAGCATTAATTTCTCATTCACCCGGAATCGGTTTTGAGAAATTCCAAATTATTCTCATCTACTCTCTTAGTAGAATTTTTATAAATAATTTAATTCCATTTTTCACAAATGGAAACCACTTAATTAATTGGTCAAAATCGGGTCAACACCCAATTTCTCAAAGACCAATCCCAACAACCCCCCACATGAATGAAATTAATGCATGCGTGTATGTAGATTCGCTTGAAAATCTCGGCGAATCGTTATTGCATCATGATAGGTAGCTTGTGGCTTTGAACCTTCCTTAGTAAAATACTATCGGATTTACTAGCTGCTTAGTAGCGCGATGTCTTGAACTACTCAGTCGTTCGTGTAAACCAAGACAACAGTACTTACACAATAACAACTCTAACACTTGTTCTCACATTGTGTCCATTTCGACCCTGGACCATATCTTAGGTTCATAAGCGTTTCTTTTTGAAGCGGCCATTACTTCTCACTTATATATGTGATCTCCTATTGAAGAGTATCCTGCAATACTCCACCTTTCGGTATAGGAATCATTAAAAGTCTTAAACTTAACCTCACCACATTCAGCAGGTTTACATTCACTTGGATGTATCGAGAATGAGCTAACACATTTTCTAAGTGTTAGTTTGAATATTCATAACTTAGTTGTCCCATTGAACCAGGTCTTGGGATCTCCAATTCACAAGGTTGGGTTACCGCTATGAACATTCTTTAAGTTGTGGATTTTAAACACATTTCCCTTAACAACTTATACAGTTGATCTCGATTTATGCCTTTTGTAAGCGGATCCGCAAGATTTTCCTTTGACTTCACGTAGTCAACCGAAATAACCGCATTCGAAATCAAGCGTCTAATGGTATTGTGTCTCCGACGTATATGTCTAGACTTACCATTATACATCTTGCTTTGTGTGCCCTTCCGATTCTTTGATTGACTATCACAGTGTATCATAACAGCAGGCACAGGCTTATTCCAACAAGGAATATCCTCTAGGAAGTTTCTAAGCCATTCAGCTTCTTCTCCAGCTTTATCCAAAGCAATGAACTCGGATTCCATAGTGGATCGAGCTATGCACGTTTGTTTAGAAGACTTCCACGACACCGCTCCACCACTTATTGTGAAAACAAATCCACTTGTGGACTTGGAGTCTTTTGTGTCTGATACCCAATTGGCATCACAGTATCCTTCTAATACTGCTGGATATCTTGTATAAAGTATTCCATAGTTCATGGTATACTTTAAATATCTAAGCACCCTTGTCACGGCTTTCCAGTGTTCCGTACTCGGGTTACTTGTGAACCTAGTCAGTTTACTCACTGAATATGCAATGTCTGGTCTTGTACAATTCGTTAAGTACATCAGACTGCCAATTACCCTTGCATATTCCAGCTGAGAAACTGGTTCGCCTCTATTCTTGGCCAAGTGTAGACTTAGATCTACAGGTGTCTTAGCCGGAGGATTATCAAAAGCATTAAACCTTCTAAGTATGCTTTCGACATAATAGGACTGTGACAAGACAATACCTTTTGAAGTTCTAGAGATTTTAATCCCTAAAATAACATCAGATAATCCCATATCCTTCATGTCAAAGTTCTTCTTCAACATGTTCTTAGTATTCATGATTAAATCATGACTACTACCCATAATCAACATATCATCCACATAAAGGCATACTATGACGTAATCATTTGTAGTACCTTTAATGTAGACACACTTGTCACATTCGTTGATCTTGAAACCGTTTGAGGATCTTTAACTACCAATCGGGATTTATACTTGTCGATAGATTCATCTGCTTTATACTTCCTTTTAAGGATCCACTTGCATCCCAAAGGTTTGCAACCCGGTGGGAGATCAACCAACTCCCAAGTGTGATTTTGCATTATGGAATCTATCTCATTATTGATAGCTTCTTTCCGAGAGAGGAGCTTCGGACTGAAATGCTTCTTGAATAGTTCGGGGTTCGTTTCTAACATATAAGTTAGAAAATCAGGACCAAAAGACTTAGCTACTTTTGTCATTTTACTGCGTCTTGGTTCCTCTTCATCATCACTTTGAGGTAACCTTGCAGTATCATAAGTCCGTTTACTCGAACTTTCTTCTTTTCCTTCTTTGTTCGGAAAGATATTCTCGAAGAATACAACATTCCTTGATTCAATGATCATACCTTCATTTATATCAGGAATAGCTTACTTGTGCACTAAAAAGCGATATGCACTATTATTGTTAGCATATCCAATGAAAGCACAATCGATCGTTTTTGGACCGATTCTAACTTGTTTTGGCTTAGGTACTTCAACTTTAGCCAAACACCCCCACACTTTGAGGTATTTATATGACGGTTTACATCCCTTCCATAACTCATATGGAGTTTCGTTTTTACCTTTGTGTGGGATCTTATTAAGAATGTAGTTCGCAGAAAGTATGGCTTCCCCCCACAAGTTTTGGGGTAAGCCAGATCTTAACAACATTGCATTCATCATCTCCTTAAGAGTACGATTTTTGCGTTCTACAACACCATTTGATTGAGGTGAGTAAGGTGCAATCATTTGATGAATTATGCCCGCTTCCGAGCAAAATTCTTCAAACGGAGCAACATACTCTCCGCTCTATCACTTCGAATCATCTTAATTTTCAGATTAAGTTGATTTTCAACTTCATTCTTATAAGTCTTAAAAGCTGCTAAAGCTTCATCTTTGCTTTTCAAAAGATAGACATAACAATATCTTGTGCAATCGTCTATAAACGTTATGAAGTACTTTTTCCCACCTCGGGTTTGCACAAGTTTTAAATCACACACATCTGTATGAACTAACTCGAGTGGTTTGGTACTTCTCGTTACCGAATGAAACGATGCTTTGGCCAATTTTGCTTCAACACAAATTTTGCATTTGTCTTGTGAATCGGTTTTAAACGTAGGTATTAATTCCAGATTCACTAACCTTTTAATTGTGTTGAAGTTTACGTGTCCTAATCTATCATGCCATAAATTAGAACAATCCAACAAGTAAACAGAAGTAATAGTTTTATTCTTTCCATCTTGGCGGAAAACAGACAATACACTCATTTTAAACAGACCCTTATCAAGGTAGCCTATACATAAAAACAGACTATTCTTGGTCATTACAAACTTGTCGGACTCAAACACTAGTCTAAATCCGGCCTTGCTAAGCAAAGGACCGGAAACCAAATTCTTGCGGATGTCTGGAACATGCAGCACATCTACAAGCGTAAGCTCCTTCCCGGAAGTCATCTTGAGCACCACCTTTCCAAGCCCAACGATGTTGGAAGTCGAAGAGTTCCCCATGAACAACTTCCTTCCATTAATCAGCGTGTAGGAGGAGAACATCTCCTTGTCGGCACAAATGAGACGAGTAGCCCCGATATCTATCCACCACTCCCTTGGGTTATCCACCATATTGGCTTGTTGGTTGCCACCTTGATTGCCCTTTTTCGGGTGTCGGCAATCCTTCGCCATGTGGTTTGGTTTGCCACAGTTGTAGCAATTACCCTTGAACTTTTTGGCCTTTCCTTTTTCCTTCCCGGAGTGCTTGCGTTTCTTGCTAGTGCTCGATTCTGCAAGATTAGCCTTAGTCTCCATTCCAGTCTTGCTGGATTTCACATCTGATTTTTGGTTGTCTTCTTCGATGCGAAGCAGAACAATCAGATCCTCAAGTCCCATCTCTTTGCGCTTGTGCTTGAGGTAGTTTTTGAAATCCTTCCACAATGGCGGCAATTTTTCGATAATTGCAGCCACTTGAAAGGATTCATTCAAAATCACTAAGTCGTGAAGGATGATTTAAATCTCCTGAACTTGGCTGATCACCGTCTTGGTGTCAACCATCTTGTACTCTAGGAATTTGCCGACAATAAATTTCTTTGTGCCGGCATCTTCCGTCTTGTATTTCTTCTCCAAGGACTCCCACAGATCCTTGGACATCTTGAACGTGCTATAAACATTGTAGAGAGTGTCGTCTAGCCCGTTCAAGACGTAGTTGCGACATAGAAAATCGCTATTATGCCAAGAATCCACAGCGATTCTCTGGTTGTTGTCAACTTCGTCATCTGCAACGGCGGTAGGGGGTTCGTCTTTCAGGAAACGAGCCAACCCCAAGGTAGTGAGGTAGAACAGCATCTTATGTTGCCAACGTTTGAAGTCGGCACCAGAAAACTTGGGCGGCTTTTCGCCGTGAGCGGGAGCAGCAACCATAGGTGTGAAAGATATCGAATTGGATGCCATCGTCTTCAACAGAAACGGAGAATCTAGATTCTTGTCTTGCGATTGTTAGTTAAAATATAAGGTGAAGGTTTCTGTATGTGAAGAAAATGGCTGGGATAATAATATATAGGCAAAGTCGAGGCCTGATTTAGAATCAGTCTCTGCAAGACTAAAACGCCCCGTATACCGAGTGCTTACGGTTCCGGCGCTCGCCTCTAAGATACTGGCTGACTTTGTGATCCCGGTTAGCGACAACAAAACCGGAACAACAACAAAAAACAAGTTGTTCTTGACTTTTAAGCTTTTGAAGGTAGAAAGCAAATATGCTCCTATGATGCAAATGACAGGTTATTATCTGAGTTTTTCGTGTGTATATACATCTTCATGGGCTTCAATAATATAGGCAATGAAGTGCCCGTACGGAAAATCGCGTCTGTAGGCTCGAAAAGTCACTTTTTCACCGAATGACGACGCACTGCAGAGAGAGCATGGCCTGGAGACGCACGGGCGCGTGCGGCTCGAAAACTGGCAGTAGTACGACCCGACCACCACGGGTTGTGCTTCGCCCGTCTTGCAGGTCGAACCTTTTCCCAGGTTGAACTACGATTTAATTAATTATAAAAATTAATTAAATCCATTTAATTTAATTAATTACAAAAATTAATTAATTAATTATTTTAAAGGTTTTTGGTCCAAAAAGAATAAGAGCCTTGAAGCCCAAGCCCAAGCCTAGGCCCACGGCCTGGCCGGCGGGCGAGCGGCGGCGGCGCGCGCGCGCGTGTGTGCTTTGAACCAAACTCACAAGCATGTAGGTCCTCACCCCTTTAAAAACTTGGGTGCGCCCAAGGGCCCAAACTCATATGTCCAACTTGGGATATATTAAGTGTGCAACTTTGCCTCCCTTTTCCTATGTGGGATGGAGCATCTTTCCTCCCCCACATTTTCTATTTTTCATACCATTTATTTGTATTAAGTGGCTAACTTCTAGCATTAATTTCTCATTCACCCTGAATCGGTTTTGAGAAATTCCAAATGATATTCTCATCTACTCTCTTAGTAGAATTTTTACAAATAATTTAATTCCATTTTTCACAAATGGAAACCACTTAATTAATTGGTCAAAATCGGGTCAACACCTAATTTCTCAAAGACCAATTCCAACAAATTTATATACAAGTTATAAAAACTTGTAGAAGTGCCATGGCGAAATCACTAGTTGAGTAAATTGTTAAAATCCAACTCTCAAAGTATCAATTAGTCTAGTAAAAACATCTTCATTCGAGTTTATCGACGTTTTATAAATCAGCTACTCCAACAATATATGTGTAAAGTGGCAAAAAATCACACAGACTCATTTTATTTTGAATGGAAAAACTGCACTTACTGGAGGGATCAATAATTCTATATACGGTACATACTTGAAGGCAATGCAACATACCATTAGGGGTGTGCACGGGATTTGGAGATCATCGAACCCAAACCGATATCCAAACCGAAAAATATCCGAACGGAAAATATCCGTTGACTTTTTTACTTTCTCCAAACTGAATCGTACCGAAAATTTTCATGGTACGGTTCTGGAGATTTTTCAAATATCTGTACCGAGAACCATACCGAACCATATCGAACCGAATATCTGAAACCAGAACCGATTTTTAAATAATATTTATATATACATATATAATATTTTTATCTTATTTATATTTTGATATTAAATTAACTAAACATTCCTTTGAAATTTAATAGTATATAATACTAAAAATTATCAAATTAAAAATTTGGCATATTTTAGCAATATATCAAATGAATAATTGAATATATATTTAATCCATTAATACTTACGTCATACTACTTATTTAAATGAACCCAATAAATTAAATTATAAAATCACATTGGATTTATAGAAAATATTTAATTTGATGATATTTTACTTATTAAGGATCATAACTAGACGCATCATCTAATCAATAAAATTAATTGAATTTAAAATTAGTTTAAATGATTAGTACATTGCACATAAACTAGAGTAATCGTCTAACCAAGAAATTAAGACATTGAGATTATAGATTTTTGTTTCATATTAGTTTATCAAAGTTGTTAGTCAATTATATTTTTCCCAAGTCAAGAGCCCATGGCAATATGCCAAGATTATAGAATATTATTGTGTAATAGAGGTTACTAAATTTATCATTCGTTGAAATTCTACACTTTAATTTACGACTAATATGAATAACATAATATCTGAAACATATTATGTTAAAATCCAAAACGAAAAATCAAGACTTTCGACTATAAATTAGATAAAAATGATTTAAAAGTTAAATGTATATATATTAAACTAATATGTAGTATAGTACTATAGTGTACTATATCATGAAAGAAAGATTTAGAATTACAATATTACAATTTTAGCACCTAAATATGAATTAAAGAAATTTTATGTACAAGTTAAATATAAATTATCAAAAAGTTAAACTCGTATAATTTTAGTATGTATTTTTGAAATTGCACTAAAAAAATATTGAAAGTATAACCGTTTAATGATTTTACCCTGATTTTTCTTTTCCATCTTTTTTGTGTGTTTTATTTGTGAAATATTTGAATCTCCGTTTCTCTGAACCGTCCCGAACCATTTTCATACCATCCCATTAGAACCGAATCTCCGTCCCGAACTGTACCAAACTTTCGGGACGGTTCGGGACAAAGATTTTTTTTATGGTTCAGTTCTGGAGATTTAATTTTGGGATCTCCGAACTTCGGGATGATTGACATGTATTTTGCATGTATTTTGGGCCTAATCTTGGCTAGACTGTGTTGATATGCATGCATTATATGAGTAAATAGGGTAATATTCATGTTTTGTGTAAAAGGATTACGCTTTGCTCGTTTTGTAGGAATTTATCGATAATTGTAGCATTTTGGCAACAATTCGGAGCATTGCAATCGCCAATATTTGATGTGAAGTACGAAGTTTGGAGTCGAGTCGAGAAGAAGTCGGACAAACCGGGCGAAAAATGGAAGAAAACGACCAAGTACGAGTTGCTACAAGTGAGCACGGGCAGGGCGTGCTCCCTAGCACAGTCCGTGCTCAACCCAAACATCAGGTCTCAAGGTTCGACTTATAGCACGGGCAGCCCATGCTCCATTCTGCAAGTTGGGCAATTCATGCGGCACCCAACACGGGCTGGGCGTGCCATATGGCACGGCCCGTGCTCCTCTGCGGGAAAAACAGAGTTTGATCCGTTTTCAACTAGGTTTCAACCCAAACGAAGTACAAATAGACATGGGGCGACCACAAATAAAGACACGCTGATTTTTACGCTAGAAAGCAGAGAAAAGAGCAATTTCCCATCGGAGATTCGGAGAGATCGATCAAGACCGCAACCACACTTTCGAGGATTGAAGATCGATCGAGAGATCGTCATCATCCCCGAGTTCACTCATTCCATAGTATTATTATTTTCAATTAGTTTAGACATGAACATTAATAATTTGTCTATGTATTATTTCTTTTCTATGTCTGGCTAAACACTTTGTGATTCTCGGGTTTGGGAGTAGGTTAATGGACACTTTTGTTTGATGATTCATTGCAATCAAAGTTAATGTTTTCCAACTCTATTCAAGTACTTTGCTTTAATTCTTGTTTTATCAAAAAGCTATTGGTTTAACTTGTTTTGATATATTGATTCATAATTCGAACAGATGAGTTTCAATATTAGATCTATGAGTACTTGACATGAATAGCTTGTTTGATTGAGAAGTCTGTGAATATTCTTGAGGCCTTTTAATCTTTTGATCTTTTGGGAGTTGGATATCTCATGTTGAGTAGAAATGCTAGCATAGATATTCCAATCAACGTTTTTACATGCATCTCGAGAGAGAGGGTAAATTACTTTTGTGATTGGTCTACAGAGAAGAATACGTTTAACTTTGATTTGATTAATCTGATAATAAAAGGGGATATTAACTGAAACCATAACCCAGGAATCCATTCTTTCATACTTGATCTTTTAATCCGCTCTTTGTTTTGTTATTCTAGGATAATTTCTGTTTTAGTATTAATAAAACCAGTCCATCTCAAATTCGATAGTCTAGATAAAAATAAAGCTATTATAATCCAGTAGTTAGTATATTAATTTATTAGTCCCTGTGGATTCGACATTGCTAACCCTATTCTATAAACTGCACTGTACACTTGCGGTGAAGCTAAAAATAAGGCGAACACGTGACGGTTCTGGAGATTTCTAAATCTTCGGACCGAACCGGATCGTGCACACCCCTACGTACCATATTAGCTACAAATAGAGAATAATTATATGTTATTTGTACTGTTAATATTGGATATGTTTAAAGGTGATGTCTTTGTACTCCTGCACTATTTAATGTTAACCATCTCTTTTTTCTTTTTTTTTTTTTTAAGCAACAATGATATTGTAAAAGAACACAATGAAGTGTCAAGTGTATTCAATCATCACTGGAATTTTCTCAATAGCAATCATAGCTAGGACCATAGATATTAAAGGTTACTTGCACGTTTTTCAAATTAGGGCGCCAGAGGGAATTAGGGCGCGAGTGGGAATTAGGGCCAGAAGAGGAAACTGTGTTTATTCTCTAAGGGGCGAGGGCAGTAGAGAGAGCCAGGGAGTTATAGTCGTCGAAAATGCTAAGGTGGCTGGGTGGTCGCTGGTTGTGGACGATCACGAGAAGGATTTGTGGACACATACAGCTAGTTTCGACATAAACTATAGGGTTAGTCTAATCTTCTAAATTTTGCGAGTTTTTGGCCTTTGCTGCCTAAACTTTTTTTGTGACATTTATCTCAAGAACATAATAATTATTGTACACTTTACCACCTTCACAAGTGGTATGGTGTGAGTAAAACACTAAGTTCAGAGTGTAAAGTATTAAAAAATATATAGGACACAAAGTGTACTCTATTAACTATTTAAGGCACGGTTTTGGATGTTGATAAACAATAAGAAAATAAAATAAAAAATTCCTCAAATTTAATCATTTTAAAAATTAATTTATTTATAGCAACACATATTTATGTTGAAAATATTTTACCTACAAAAACATTTGTGGGTAAATATTTCAAATGGCGCCTATTTTACCTACAAAAAAGGCAACTGTTGTGAATTTTTATTGAAGATTTGTCTATAATTAGTGGGTATAATTTGGAAGAAACATTACATTAATTTCGTCCTTCTTTTATAAAAAGTAATATTTTAGTGGCAAAAATGAAACTTAGAGTTGGCACAAGTTGTTTCCCATGCTTTTTTTTATTTAAAGTTTGGGTCCATCATTCTAGGTACTCAAACTCGGACCTCGTAATCACGAGTAAAGTTGTTTCCCGTGTTAAGTTGGTTATAATGATCTTCATTTTGCAAAAGATCCATTATGGGATGATAGAGGGTTGTACATAATACATAGCTTAAAGGTGCAAAGGTCGTGGGTGATGTTATGTCCGCATCGCTAGCACCCGCGGTGTGGGGGTTCGAATCCACTTGGTAACAGGTTGGATGAACATTTCTTGAGTTGTGACTCAGTCTAAGGCAGCTCATGACTCCGGCTCGTTGAGGCATATCCCACGATTCATCACCTCCACGAAGCTCTAGGAGCATGGCAGAGTTGTCAAATAGGTCCGCCAACCCAATGCTAGCCCACCTAGCCAAAGAAAAATATGATGGGCCGGGCCGGTCCAAAATTTCCATCAGGCAGCCATTTGTAAGCCCAAGTTTGGCCCAACCCATGAAAATACACATGAAAAATCGGACATACCCCGGGCTTCAGATTCTTTTCGGGCTTACAATATCATAGCCCGACCCTGCCCTATCACCTGGCCGAGCTAGGTTTTGACAACTCTAAGCAATAAGGTCCCTCAAAAATAGGGTTATCTTTTTTGACTATATTAAATACATGATATACAAACTTAAACTGAAATGGTATGTTGATAATGCAACAGGGTACGTGTGATTGACCAATTCTTTTTAAATAAAACAACCATGTTATATTTAAAGAGGATAAGATTAGAAGCATACGCTTCAAAGCCTTAATCCCACTTCAAAACAGATATTCAAATCCGGATTTTAAGATCCCGCAAGATTTGTATTTCCCATATATATATATATAATATTTCTAAGCAAAGCGCCGATTTTTTTTTCCCTATCCAGATAATCACCATTGTTAAAACTTCCAGTCCTTCAATCTTCCACTCAAAAAGTATGGATTCTGAAGAAGAAGATTTCAACTACAGCACCGGCGACGTCTTGGGTTCTGATCAAGAAGAAGAAGAAGATTTCAACAACTTTCACGATTCTGATCCCATCAACCGCCGCCAAACACATTACAGAACCCTAAAACAACAAGAAATCAAACATCTCCAAGAAAACGATATCTCCACAGTTTCCAGCGTTCTCTCCGTTTCCAGGGGCGTAGCCTGCACCCTCTTGTGCCGAAACAATTGGCGCCTCAGCTCCGTTTACGACCAATGGTTTTCCGACGAAAACAAAATTCCCGAAGAACCCGTCGGGGAATCGGCATTACAGGAATCAGAGAAATTTACTTGCAAGATCTGCTACGAAACCATCAGCATTACAAACATGTTATCTGCATCCTGTGGCCATCTCTTTTGTTCCGATTGCTGGAAAATTTACATCAGCACGTCGATCAAAGACGGCCCTGGTTGCTTGACCTTGTCTTGTCCCAAACCCGGATGCAAATCCAATCCAGGCTTAGACATGGTGGATTTATTATCATCTCCAGAGGATAAAGATAAGTACTATCGATACCTATATCGATCATACGTCGAATCCAACACGAAACGGAAGTGGTGCCCTGCCCCTGGATGCGATTTCGCGATTGAATTCGAATCGGATGGGTTACAAAGCCATGGATACGAAGTAACATGTGATTGTGATTATAAATTCTGCTGGAATTGCGGCGAGGAGAGCCATCGTCCCCTGGATTGTGAAACGGTGGCTAAATGGATCGAAAAGAACAGTTCAGAGGCAGAGAATACTACTTGGATATTGGCTTACACTAAGCCCTGTCCCAAATGTCGCAGGGCAATCGAAAAAAACCATGGGTGTAGTCACATGACTTGCAGAGTACCCTGTCGACATCAGTTTTGTTGGATTTGCGGTGGAGACTGGACGAAGCACGTCACGTTTTATGATTGCAACAAGTTCAAGGAGGAGGGTGACAATCCAGACGAGAGAAGTAGAAAGAAAGCTAAGAAACACTTGGAACGATACGCGCATTACTACGAGAGATGGGATTCCAATGATAAATCCAGGAAAAGGGCTCTGGTCGATTTAGATATCGCGAGAAACGATCACGTTGATGTGCTTGTTAAGGTCCATGGAGAGACACAGGCTCAATTGAAGTTTGTGATTGAAGCTTGGGACCAGATTGTCGAATGTAGGCGCGTTTTGAAGTGGAGTTACGCGTATGGATATTACCTGTCGTTGAACCAATCGGGGAAAATGGAATTTTTCGGGCATTTGCAGGGGCAGGCAGAGTCTGCCCTGGAAAGGCTACACTATTGTGCGGAGAAGGAGATGAGTACCTGTCGGGCGATTGTCGTTCGGATGATTTCAAGGGGTTTCGATGGAAGCTGGCGGGTTTAACCTCGGTCACGAGGAATTATTTTGAGAATTTGGTTACAGCATTGGAGAATGACCTTTCTGAAGTTGAGAATGATGGTACAGGAAAGAGCTCTGAAGTTGAGAGTGATGGTAGTGAGACTAATAAAAAGCTCAAAGAATAGGAAGGATTAAGTTTAAAGGTAACTTTCTAATCTTATTATACAGTTTTGTTTCCAGTTAGTTAAGTGTTTCTGTGGGATTCTCAGTTGTGTCTTCAGCTTTATTTTAGTTGCTAGTCATTGCAGTTCCCTGTTTATTTGTTTAGATTTATAGTTCTTTTATTTTCATTGGGTTGATTGTGCAATTTGCAATGTATGCCCATAATTTGAATTCAATATTCAAATGTGAATAGAGAAGTAGAATAAAGATCCAAAAGAAATGCTTTATACGTTATTAACTAATTTTTACAGTTTACCACGAGTCTTATAGCTCAAGTGGTAACCCTCAACACTTACAAGGGTGATGATCTAAGTTCGTACCCTGAGGGTGTGATTGCATAGTAACACATTCTTATAGATTATATATAAAGTTAGTACATTCTTATTACATATTTACTTATGATTGCATAGTTAGTAATATTGTTTTGATACTGCTTGTTTTGAAGTAGTTTCTTAATTCTAATGGTTCCTAATTTTTTAGATAACGAACGTGATTGGTGATGAAATTGTATCATTAAGAATATCTTCTAAAAAGCCTAGTAATTGTCCTTTTCTAGTTCCAATTGATATTTTAATTAGATAACACGTGATTTTTTAACTGGTCAAAAAACTTCCTTTTTCAACTATTTGAATTGAGGATTTTAAGCTTTGAAGATATATTAAAAGTTGAAAGTTTTTTCTCTTTCCTACTCCTTCTTCGTACATTATGATTGCATATTTAGCACGGTTTTATTGCAAATTTAGTACATTATGATTGCATATTTAGTACATTCTTGTTGCGTTTTATTATATATGTCCTACAAAAACAGAAGCAGATAAATTATGACTGCATAGTTCGTACATTCTCATTCCATATTTACTACATTATGATTGCATATTTTATTTTATCTATATAATGGTTGCATATTTACTATAGTATGATTACATGGTTAATACATTCTTATAGATTGCATATATAGTTAATACATTCTTATTGCATATTTACTGTATTATTATTTCGTAGTTAGTAATATTGTCTCGATACTGTTTGTTTCTTTATTCTAATGGCTTCTATTTTTTCGATAATAGGCGCAATTTGTGATGAAATTGAATCATCAACAATATCTTCTAAAAAAACTAGTAACGTTCTTTTTCTGGTTCCAATTGATATCGTAATTAGATAACACACAATTTAACTAGTCAAAAACTTCTTTTTCTGATATTTAAATTAAGGATTTTACTTTTTTTTATCTACTCCTCCGCTATTATTGACAAATTTTTCATTTCAGCGGTTTTTTTTATGAGGGGGTATAACTATAATTGATATTAATGGTGTGATTTAGGGGCATTTTATTTTCAATTTATTTCTTTTTTCTCGAGATCTAGAATAGTTATTGTTCTTATGATGCTTAAATAGCTTGAGCAAGTCTCCCATCAGACCGTCTAACGGATCTTATTCGTTAGAAGGATCCAAATCACAACCCATTTTGGGGATATGGGTTAAACAACCCATGACTCTCTCTACTCCCTCGATTTCACTTTTCTCTCTCTATGTCCTTTTTTCTCTCTTTGTTTGTATTTCACTCACTTCCAGACTTTTACAGAGAGACTAAGATGGTGCAAGAGTATTTTTTTTGTTACTAATCTCGATTCTGCTAAAACGTCAAGAAGAAAATAATATGTCTTCAAGGCGTGTGGTTCAACAAATACAAAGTTTTGTTATTGCAACAATTACAAAATGTCTCACGAGTTTGAACTTCGCCGCTGCCGCCACACTTTCCACCACCGCCGCCAAAGATTGCCCCAATTTTTCCATGAGTGCTAATTATACTGGTGCTCAGAAAAGAATGGTTAATATTCTTAACCAGGCGCGTGATATGGCTGCGGTTGCGCCTTTGTCGACCTGTTGGTTGATCCCGTTGTCTTCTTTGTAAACCAAATCTCAAAAATCTTGATGTATACTGATCTCCTGAATTTTGCCGAATTTGAGCATATATTCCATACTAAATCCCCTCAATTCTCATTACTCTGTTGAAGAAAATAGAGTAAAATATCAAATACTAAATGATACAAATATCAAAGACTAATACATTTTATAAGAAAACCTAATACTTTGCAGGAGCACTACTAAAATACTCTCTAGAAAATTATTAATACTTTTTCGAGAAACTTCTAATACTTTTCCGAGGGACATCTAATACATTTCAGGAGTATATTCATAAGAAATACTAAAATACTCTTCAGGAAACTAGTAATACATTTCAGAATAACTACTAATACTTTTTAGAAGGACGGCTAATACTTTTTAGAAGGACTGTTAATACATTTCACGAGAAAAATTTAATTATATTCAGGGGAACTACTAATACATTTCAAAAGAACTGCTAATACATTTTAGAAGGACGACTAATACTTTTTAGAAGGACTGTTAATACATTTCGGAGAAAAATTTAATTTATTTCAAGGAACTACTAATACTTTTTCGAGGAACTACTAATACTTTTTTGAGGGATTGCTAATACATTTCAGGAATATATTTAGGAGAAATACTAAAAAATTCTTCAGGGAACTATTAATACATTTCAAAAGAACTACCAATACTTTTTAGAAGGACAACTAATACATTTCAAAAGGACTGCTAATACCGATACTCCCTGAAAACTACTAAAACACCACTGCGAATATTACGAAAATGCCACCGGATCCGCGGGTCAGACTCGTCTAACAGATCAGACCTTAGACGGTCTGACAGGAGTTTTTGTGAAATAGCTTTTAGATAATATACTAAGTTCTTTTTTGGTGCATTATTTTATGACATATATTGGTGCAATGTAAAACCATAAGAGTGGGTGGGGAGTAAGCATAGTTAGTTTTCTTTTGATGTTTAGCTAGATCTTTGACAACGCATAGTTAGTTGTTTTTGCATAGTTTGATATTTACTACATAGTTGGGTACAATGTACTGCATATCTAGTTTTTTTCACACTGCATATATAGCTTCTAGACAATGCATACTTAATTGATTTTGTTGCATAGTTTTCAACTATTCAACATCTTATAGTTATTTATGTATTGTTTCCAAAGTATTTATGCACAATATCCAACGCGGAAAATTATAGTATGAAGAGTTTGGGATGAAGATACAAGTTTATTTCTTTGATCACGAACATTCTACCATGATGTCCATTGAATTTTCTTGTGGAGTGGTTAATGTATTATTGTTTTCAACATCATACATGTTCTCACACAAATTATTGACTATAATTTTTTTCTTGCGTGCGTGATGCTCCTGAACAATTGAGAATTTGTCTGTTGTTTTGGAGTGATGATTGTTGTGGGGCATTTTTTATGGGATTGTGGAAGATAATGACAGATTCTCTCTCCAGTTGTGTAGTCATTTTTTATGAGATTAGTTTTCAATTAAGATTTTTTTTACCATATTACCTTTTATTTTATTAAATTAATTATTTAATTTTTTTGTCCATCTAATTATAGTCAATCAATGATTTATGATAATGGTTGAGATAAGTCTCTACGGTCTTACCGCAGACACTAGTCTCATTAGATCTGATCCCTATGTATGTTTATAAATATATATAAACAAAAGAAGTTGTTTTTGTTTGTGGGATTTTTGATTCTTAGCAGTCGTCTTTTATCTTGCTTTAATTAATATTTGTGTAAACTGATTCAACCATTAGTCTTTGAAAAGTGAATTCACTCATGCAATCTAAGTGTTTGTTGATTCGACTGAAGTAACTCTTAAGCATTTCAGGAGCACTACTAATACTTTTGGGGTTAGCTATTAATACTTTTCAGGTGGACTAATAATATTTTTGAGGCGAAAAACCAATAATTTTCAAAGAAACGATTAATACTTTTTAAGAAAAAAACTAATGTTTTTCAGATAGGGTTACTAAAAACGTTTATGGAAAAACTAATACTTTTCACATGACCTACTAATCGTTTTAGAAGGATTACTAATGCTTTTGAAAGGAAAACTAATATTTTTCAGTAGGACTACTAAAGTTCTCTCTAAAGAACTACTAATACTTTCCAATGGACTGTTAATACTTTTCAAGGGAGAAACATATATTTTTTAGGGTCCTGGTGTGTCTATGTCATTGCCTAATATTATAAAATGCCACGGCGTCCTTTAATGATACTATGACACTATCTATATCACAAGAATATCACAGCCCCAAATAAAATTACAAAAAAACCACTGTTAATATAACAAAAAAGTCGCTGCCAATATTACAAAAATGACATTGGGTTAGTTTTGGAATTCGTCTAACAGATTTTGGCCTCTTAGACGGCCTGATAGGAGTTTTTGTCAAAAAGTTATTGTTTGTAAATTTTTGTTAGTAAGTTGTCGATAATTGATGGGTATAATTGGAGAGAAAACAATACATTGTTTTTTACCATATTTTGTTTGAAATTGTAAAATTTTAGTGATAAAAATGAAACTTTTTTTTTCGAACGATAGTAATTTTATTAGAACAACTCAAAAACTGGAATTACAACTACAAACGTAGTCAACTGGTTAAGGGTCAACATGACTAAAGAAAAACCAAATGGGTAATTGGCAAGACCAATTCAGATCTAATTTCACAAACAAAACTCCATAACCAAAACTAAGAACACTCCCACGCTAGAAGACTTCAGCACTCCTATTGGACACTGCAAACCACAAGCCACCCGGCACGAGCAACCACCACGCACTATAGGACAACAACTGCCACACCTACGAGTTTCGCCCTTCAACCGGATCAACCAAACCACAACAAGAAGAAGAAAAAAAATCAAAAACACAACTACCAAAACTATCTAGAAACAAAGAGAAACTAAAACACTGAGAAAAAAGAAATGACAAAACAAAATACAAAAGCCCACTAAAATGGCAACCCCTTCTTTTCCTACATCGCAGTTGTCCACCCCATCAGCCGACCCCATCGAACACCATACGACTGCCACAAGCACACCCCAAAAATAAGGACACACCACCATAGGTCTGAAACTCGATCCTCCAAAGCTCCACCATCACCGGCATCCATGGAGATAGAGGAAAATCAGAGCTTTGGGGCAAAAAGGTACACCCCAAACCAGATCTGGACAACAAAAGCATGAGGATAGGGGAGGGGGCGGGCAGGGGCCGGAAAGGATGGTGAACAAAGAAAGTTGAGAGAGGGAGAGCAACAAACGATTTTTTTTAGGGTTTACAGAGAAAATCCTCTGGTTTAGAGAGAAATATTTGGTGACAAAAATGAAACTTAAACTTGCGCCGAAATTGTTTGTCACGCCCCAGACGGGACGCGACGATGATCCACAACTTAAATACAGGTAAACCAAATAGTCTAGACAATATCAACAAAATCCCAATGGAACAGAATCAAATAGCAGCGAAAATAAAGAACAAGTACGAGTTACAACTTACAGTCCAACAAATATCCAAATTACATCCCCGAGAACAACTAAAGATAACAATTTAATAGTCAAGGGTCCTACGCCCTTATATTACAAACCAAAATGAAAAGAGAATAAAAGAGTCAAACAACAATTACAAGAAACAAGTCCAGTAACATCAACAACAATAGATAATAAGTCCAACAAGCGGAGCACAGGAGCTCAGTCCGTGGTAGGTTCAACATCTTCAACAAAATCCTCATCTAAAGGTTAGAAAACAAGAGGGGATGAGACAGAAATCTCAGTGGATGGGGTGATCGTGTGCAAGTGTGGCGATATATAATTAATGTGAGAAACAGTTGTATGAAAACGCGTGATATATGATGCATGAATTCACACACAGTCCACAAGCGTCGTGATAAAATATTTAAGTAATATACTTATACAGTTTAAGAAAACAGTTCGTGGTCACACAAGCACTATGTGATTCAGGCAATACAGGTAGGATTGCGTATGGAATGTAACGCCAATCCTATGCAAGACAATTAATGGTTGCGTACGGATTTATAGCGCCAACCAATGCAATACAAGTAGCGGTTGCGTACGGATTTGTAGCGCCAATCAAAGGGGTCCGATTAATTCCAGAATCGTGTGGATCAGACAGCGATCCTTCGTTCTTCCTTGTAACTCCCGAGCAAGATGGTCCAAGACTGTCACCTTATCGCTTCATAGCAAAGACAAAATCCACAGTGGAGCTAGTGCTCGGATTTGTCATAATCATGATTATACCTCAAGTACTACGACCCGCTTCCCTTGGACAAACTCCGTCCCTCGCCTTGCGGGATTAGGGCGATGGGGAAGAGTGGAATAGCGGTAGAGCTGCCTTCCCATCCTCGATGTATCCATTCCGATCGTGAGTTCGACACATCAAGTTGACTCAGGCAGGGAAGTAAATACAAGTCCAGATAGTCAACCAAACAGTCGAGTATTATTGATTCAGGGAAGCAGTTCAGGAAAATTTTTGAAAATTGTGAGTGGCAATTATGGTGTTGGTGGGGTTATTTGGATGAAGATGATTATCGGGAGGATAAGCAATCTTCGATATCTTGAAAGATTAGGTGGAACATAAGTCCCGTTATAGATTCAAAATCGCAAGACGAGGAAGTCGCCCCGTGATCGGGTATTAATCGGTCAAGACGATCCGATAAGTCAAGGGGTTTTTGAGAAAATAAAATATTTTAATTAATAATTAAAGTCAGAGCTTCCAGGGCTGTTTTAGTAAAAGGAAAATAATTTGAGTTAGGTCCTTGATAAAAAGAAAATTTACAATTAGCCCCATTTTGTAAAAATCAATACTTTTGGGGTTAAAAATTGAATAAATAAATATCCCGACCTTGAAAAATTATGAGGTCAGTTCCTAAATTCTCTAAATTGTTCAAAGATTCAGGTTTTTAAAGTTTTGATGTCGAGTTTTTATAAAATTCTCACATTGGCCCCAAATTTGTTAAAATTATCATTTTGGGCCCTCAGTTTAAAATAATTGGAACTCACAAACCGGAAGAGATTTTAATGTGATTCCAGTTGAAAAATGTCACTAAGGTTAGTAGGATATTGGGACAAAAACAATTTTAAAAATAAATAAGTATAGGTCCCTTAGGCCTTGTATGGTTATGTTTCCATGGACCATTTCCAGTTTCTAGTGTTGGAAATAGAACTTTAAGAATTTATTGGTTTTCGTGTGAAAACTGGAATTATGTTTGGATGAGAGAATGAAAATGAGTTTTATATAGGTTTGAAAATGAGATTATGTTTGGTTGAGTAGTTTTGAATATTATTTTATGTATATAATAATTTGAAAAGTTGAAAGTGGTTGAATTTTTTAATTGTATATATAATATTATATTTGGAAGATTGTAGGTTGGTGGGTCCCATTAAATATATATAATTAAAAAATAGTAATATTTTAAGTAGATGTAGTTGGTAATGGAGGGTCCCACATGTATAATTGGATAAAAAGGTGAGAAAGTGATTGATGAGTGATGTAGGGTATAATATAGGGTTGGAAATTGAAAATATAGGTTTGAGATGTTGTTTTATGTGAAAATTGGAAAATGAAAATGATGATTTCCATTGAAAAATTTAGAAACAAACATGATTCTATTACTATGAATAGTTGGAAATTGGAAATTGGCCATTGTAAACATAAACAAACAAGGCCTTAACTTTTGAAAATCTCATTTTTGTCCCATTTTGAAATAATTGCCTTTAAGGCTTTTAGGGGTCCAATTGTCCTGAAATTTGAACCTTGGGTCCAAAATATAATTAAGTTATAGTTAAATTAGTATTTCCAGGTACATGGGCTGTATAAATCCTTGGAATTTTCATTTGGGTCCTCAAGTTTAATCTTTTACAATTTGGTCCCTCAATTTTAGTAAAATTACTTTCCAAGCTCTAAACACTTGGATTTTTGGAATATATTTAAAATATGTCGTTTACAGTCCCTTAAGAGTTAAAATTTCAAATTTTAAAATTAAGGTCTGGTACAGTTTCAAAAATTGCAAAGTAGCCCTTAAATTTCTCAAATTTTACAATCTAGTCCTTGGGCATTTAAAGGTTGATTTTATTTATCCTAAAACTCTTAAAACTTTATTAAAATGTCCAAAAGTCATTTTTGAACCTGAGTACAGTCCCAAAATTTGAAATTTGCAGATGGGTCCCTTAAGTTTTATTTTCTTGCAATTAAGTCCACCAACTTTCTATTTTTGCATTTCAAGTCCAAAAATTGAAATTTAATCAATTATGCTCGACTTGTCCAGGTTATAAGTCATACAAAACATGGATTTCAAGGATCATACAAATGCATGTTCATTTCATACAAGAATTCATCAAATAGAATATTAAATTGTACATGCATGCACCTAAATTTCAATAAATAGCATTTTTGAGCAACACTTGAGAAATTTCACAACTTGATACATAAAATAGACATGCAATACATAAAATATATATATCTCAAGTGCTCAAGATCAAAAGACTACATGCATTTAACAAAAAAATCTCTAGAAGTTGGAAAGATTTTTCCACCCACCTTAAATTTGGAGAGTTGTGAAATAAAAACGATAAATTTCACAACTTGGTATGAGGTCACTTAGGTCAGCCCCTAAGTCAAGAAATATCAAAATTTTAGAGTTAGGAAAATGAGTGAAAAATTAAGAAGAAAAAGAAGAAGATAAGAAAATTGGAAATACTACACTTTACCTTGTGTAGTGAGTGAATTGGAATTAGTTGAAGCTTCAAATTTGAAATTTTTGGTTCACCTTCAAAATGACCTAAGGTCAGCCCCTATTTCTCCAAAATGAAAAAGGGTGTTAAAATTTGAAGAAAATATGGAGAAGAATATTGAAGGGCTCTAGTGTCCAAATCTTACCTTGTAGTCCAATTTCTCTAACAATTATTCATCAAGTCTTCTAAATTGACCACCATGCATGCATCTCTTCAAGTAGTCTTCTAAGTACCTCAAATCAAAATTTCAAACTTAAATTAAGAAGAGAAGGTGATGAGTTGTAAGATATCAAGTTGAATTGAGGAATGAAATTTCTTACCTTAGAAATAGGGGGTTCAAATTTTTTAATTTAAGTAGGAAGAATGCTTGTTTTTGTTTAGATGTTTGAAGAAAGAAGGAGTGTTTGATGATATTAAGAAGATGTTCTTGAAGGTATGAAGGTATGCTTGAAGATGTGAAGGACTTGTGTTTGAAGATTTGAAGATGTGAAGAAATGGTTCTTGAAGGTTTGAAGATATGAAGAATTGGTGTTTGAAGATTTGAAGATATGAAGAAATGGTTCTTGAAGGTTTGAAGATATGAAGAATTGGTGTTTGAAGATTTGAAGATATGAAGGATTGGTGTTTGAAGATATGAAGGATTCTTAGAGAGAGATTAGAGAGAATGAGGAGAATTAGTTAGGAGATTATAACGTGTTCAATGAAATGAACAATTTTTGTTCATTTTCTTCAATGTGGCCGTCCACATTGGATGAGAGGGAGGGGATTTTTTGTTTAATTTTGTTTCTTGAAATTTGTCTCTTGCATGGAGACAAAAGGGTAGTCAAAGGTATGGGCAAGGGATGGAAAGAGAAGGAATGTTGGTTAAGTGGAGAGATGTTGGGAAAAATAGTAATAAAGAATTGGTGTATAAGATAATGTGTATAATGTTTGAATTAATGGTGTAATTATACACAAGATGACTACATAAGGTGTATATGTACAAGAGTTGGGTGGTATTTCTACACCAAAAACACCATCATTGACGTCCACCTAGGGGTATAGTGGTATTTCCATATATTTTTTGTGTCCCAAATTTGATGATAATAGATGAATAATATCAATTTTCAAATTAATTAGTGATTTCTTTGATCACTTGTAAGTCTCATGATCACTTATTCTAAATCAAATTCTTACTTCTATAAGGTAAAAGTCTTTAAAATAAATAGTCTCTTAAAATACTAAGGTGACTAATAAATACACAAAAGTAATAATGATCAATCAAGTGATCATAAATGCGAAATAAAATTAAAAATGATCATGATCACAAGTAATAAATAAAAATAAAATTAAATGCAAAATATATATTATTAATATTTGCCCGTCTAAGTGATGCGGTAAAATAGTCGATCAAATATATAGACGACAAAAGATCAATTACATGCTCTGAAAAATCGGGGCTTCACATTGTTTCGCATGTTAAACTAGTTATGGTCTCCATTTTACACAAAGATCCATGATGGGTTGGCTGGGCTGTGGCTCACGGCCCGCCGAACCCATCATTTGGCGGGCTGGCCGCCACCTTGGCGGGCCAAGAAAACCTCAACCCAAATCCAATATACCTTGGTATGTGGATTAGGCGCGCCGTACCGTCCATAAATAAAATAAATAAAAAGTCACTTAGCTATACTGCTTGATATATTTAAAGGGCTCGTTTGGTTGGACATTATGTGAGTGATATCACTCACTTTGTTATTATTTTCACTCCATTGTGTTGTTTGGTTGAATTGGACAAAGCCCTGAAAATAGGGCTGGCCCGGTAATTTATCCCCCTCAATAAGTTAATAGCTATCCCACCCCCTGGTGGGATGAGCAATACATCCTTTTTATCATCCATTCTCAAATTACCCACATACCCTTCACTTTTACAGCTGGCCATTTTATCAGAAAGGAGAAACAAAAATCCCCTCCACTGAACACTTTACCCTAGCCCCATTTTTTCAGCAAGGAGAAAACCGACTGGAGCGGTGTGCGACGCCTAAGAACGAAGGATGAATTCATCTTTTTACCTTCGCATCTTGAATTTTATTTATCTTATTTCATCCCCTTGTCCCGATTCTATTTTTTTGGTTTTTACCACCAGGTTTACGACTGAAAAAAAAAATAGTGGTCGCGGGGTTGATTTTGTCGTCGCGAACGAGGTTAGAGTATTTGTAATCGTCTTTTTGGTATATTTTGCGAAATATTTCCATGTATTTGAATGTTTTTATGCCTTGTTTTTAATATTTGTTTCTTGTATTTTCAATCATCTTTTGGCTGAATAATTATGTTTTAAAAGCTAGGGCATTTGTACTGGTTCTAATATTTTGAGTTTTAAATTTATAGCATTTGTATTGATTATTGGGTGTGTTTTGGTAGGGCATTTGTAATTTTTCTTAATCTTGGTTGTTTCATTTAAAGCTACAATTTTATCTTTGTATGAAATCATTTTTTACAAATTTTCAAAGATCATATTCGATATCATAAATCAATGAAGTATATTGAGTTTGTCAAAATGCTTAATAGTTTTCATGTTACGATATCCTATTACGAAATTTTCGATATCCGTTTATAATTTTTTACAAATTTTCAGCATCATATTCTGATATCCTATTACAGCTTCAATTAGAACGATGTCTGAAATATCGAGAAGAAGAGCAGAGATCTTTCTTCTAGTTGAAGAAATAATGTTAGAAAGTGTTTTTATAGTTAATATGTTTGCAAGTATAATTCGTAAGCGTGCTCAACGGCGACTAATACACCGTAAACAAGGAACAAAATATAAGATGGCTGATAGGATACCAAAACAAATTGAGCATTTAGATGACTTGATTTTACATAATGACACTGATTGTCTAGACAATTTGAGGATGACACGTGGTGCCTTTGCTAAACTTTGCTACTTATTAAAGCATGTGGGTGGCCTTAGAGACTCTAGATATGTGTCAATTAATGAGAAAGCCGCATTATTTCTTTCTGTGTTGGCACACCATAAGAAAAATCGTATTGTGCAGTTTGATTTCAAAAGATCCGGACAAACGATAAGTAGACACTTCCATGATGTATTGAATGCTATTTTGAGG
This sequence comes from Rehmannia glutinosa, assembly GCA_016081115.2. NCBI lineage: Eukaryota > Viridiplantae > Streptophyta > Magnoliopsida > Lamiales > Orobanchaceae > Rehmannia > Rehmannia glutinosa. The sequence goes on from CM071936.1 coordinate 21,165,624, forward strand.
CTTCACAATTTACTGCTTGTAAATCCTGAACCAGTTGATGACAACTGCACAAATCCTAGATGGAGTTCGTTCAAGGTAAATGTTTTTAAACTTAATGAACATATATTATGTTAGCCGTGCGTATAATGTAACTTAATCTATTACCTATTTAGGGTTGTCTAGGTGCATTAGATGGTACATACATCAAAGTGAAAGTTTCCGATACAGAAAAGGCAAGATATAGAACAAGGAAATGAGACATTGCAGTTAATTGCCTCGGGGTGTGTGACACAAATATGAATTTTATTTACTTGCTGACTGGTTGGGAAGGTTTTGCGGCTGATTGTAGAGTTTTGCGTGATGCAACTCATAGGTCTAATGGTTTAAAAATCCCACAAGGTATTATTTCACGTATTAAAATTACGTAAAATCTTTCTATAAATTTGCAAGTCATCAATAAATGTTCTCCTACAATTGATGCATGTTTTCAAAATTCATCAAATGTGTGTACATGTAAATTTTATCTTTGTGACAACTGTTATACCAACGGTCAAGGATTCCTCACTCCATATAAATGGGTTAGGTATCATCTCGATGAATGGGGTGAAGGAAATTCAATTCCACAAAATCCGAAAGAGTACTTCAATATGACACACTCAAAAGCTCGCAATGTGATTGAAAGAGCTTTCGGTCTTTTGAAAAAGCGGGGCTATACTACTACGAGTCAATCATTTCACGATATTAAAGTCCAAAACCGGATTATAATGGCATGTGTACTTACATAACTTCATACGATTAGAGTTGCATGTTGATCCCATTAAAGAGTTGTCGGTGGACGATGATGAAGATGACCATGAAGATAATGAAAACGCGTGGACTTCATTGACACCTTTGTAGAGCCATCACAATTTTGGACAAACGGGAGACAACTTAGCACAATCTATGTTTAATGAATGGAGAGGTGTAGGATAGTCTAGAATTGATTAATGTGATGGAATAGTGATGTAGCTGACTTTAAATTCTGATCATTGTTTATTGTTGTAATTGTTATTGATTTAATGGATGCTTTTTGACACCATGTGATGGAATTTGTTGGTTATTCAATCGGTCCATGAGCTAGATGGTGGATAACTTGAATGGTTTACTGTTACTGATTGATGTAATGGATGCTTTTTGTTAACATGTGATGGAATTTGTTGGTTATTCAATCTGTCCATGAGCTAGATGGTGGATAACTTGAATGGTTTACTGTTACTGATTGTTGTAATGGATGCTTTTTGTTAACATGTGATGGAATTTGTTGGTTATTCAATCTGTCAATGAACATGTGATTTATTGTTAGTAAGCCCAGTCTATGTTTAATGGTCTACTTTGGTTTAAATTTTTTACTTTTTCATGCTGCATATATTGGTAGTAGTTTATCATTTGGAGCAGATTATAGTCACATATGGTCAATGCTACATCAAAATTTGTTTTTTTATCCAGTTACTGCTAGATGATTCCTACCTATTTTATTGACATATTTCGTATGGATTTATTGACAGATTTCGTATGGATGTGTCAAGTGGCAATCTCACAAAACCAGTGCGAAAGAAGAATGACAAGGGTAGAAGGAGTTGGAGCAGGCGGGAAGAAGAGGCTTTGGTTGCGGCTCGAAAGAGGTCATTGCAAATGGTGGAAATCAAACGGCTTCAAAATTGGCTACCTTCAAGCATTGGAGCAAGAAATGCAAAACATAATACCGGGGACAGATTTGAAAGGGATTCCATATCAACTCGAAGATACGTGTGGAAGAAGGATTATGGCGAGTCTTGTCACGATGTTATCACGTAGTGGAATAGGGTGGAATGTCACCACTAACATGATCGAGGCACCGGATGATGCGTAAATTTGAATATGTGAAGGTAATGTCTGTGATGTTGATAATGTATGCGAGAATGAAGTTCATTAATTAATATGTTCCATAATTCCAATTGTAGGTAAGCGCAAATGCTCGTTTAATGAGGAACAAATCTTGGCCATTTTATAACAATTGGGTTATGATATTTGGGAAAGATCGAGCTACGGGGAACACGCGAAGACTTCACCGATGCATTGAACCATGTGATGAATGGACCGATCCCAATCCACAAGATGACTACCACGTTAATTTAGAAAACCTGTCGGATAAGCGTGAGTATGAAAGCAGGGCCAATCGAATTGTCAAGCCGAAAGCACTCCTCGGATGTCCGCATCGGGGAAGAAGAGCGGGGAAGTAAAAGGAAGTCATCGATGGTGTTGATCCACCGTATGAAATCATGAGGACCTTCTCCAAAGCACGGGCGCAAGGTTGGGTGACATAGCCAAAAGAATTGGCTACGAATATGATGTATCAATTGCAAGGAATGAAGTCTTTGGGGTAGTTGGAAATATGCAAGGATTGAGTGCGCGATAAACTTCTTTGGTTTCAAGTGCTTGTCAAGAATACGGAAGACTTAGAATTATTTTTCAGTTTGGATGAGGCCAAAGTGGAGTTTGTGAGGATGAAGTTATCGGGAGCTTATAAACAAGTGTTTGAAATCTATAAGTGAAATCTAAAATTATGGAGCACTTTGCTTCTTGTTTTGAACCTAAGGCCATAGGTTGCGATTCACGTCTTGAATACTTAAGTTTTTTTGAGATAGTGAATTTGTAATTCACAAAACAATTTGCTTCTGTTTTGAACTTTGGTATACGAATTTGTAATTCACAAATTAAACTTGTGAAGTGTTTTGAGCTTAACACACTTGTAATTGACTATTGGCTTGTGATTGAAAGATTGACTATTGGCTTGTGAATGAATGAATATTGATTGTTGGCTTGTATCCCCTGTTACGTGTTGGGTAATTGAATTGAACCTAAGGGGTGTAATTTCTTGTATGCGAGAATGCAATTTTGTAGCCGAACATGTTGGCATATTTGGGGTCCGTAATTTTGAAAAAATTACATAACTTCTTCTCTGTGGGTTATAAGGTACCAGTGTTATATCTTGAAACCGACTTAATGTACCAGGGTTATGATGTAGTTGTAATTTTGGAAGCATCATGGGGTTGATGCATGATTTTGTAAAAATTACATAACATTTGTGGGTTATTTTGTACCGGATAGAAATTTGCATCTTTTGGGGTCTAGATGTAATTTCTTGAAACCCGACTTAATGTACCCGGAGAATTGTGATGTAGGCTGAATATTAGAAGCATTTTTGGGGTCGGTCTATGATTTTGTCAAAATTACATAACATTTGTGGGTTATTTTGTACCAGATAGAAATTTGCAATTTTTGGGGTCTAGATGTAATTTGTTGAAACTGACTTAATGTACCAGAATTATGATGTAGCTGAATATTAGAAGCATTTTTGGGGTCGGTCTGCAGCCATGATTTTGTCAAAATTACATAACATTTGTGGGTTATTTTGTAGCGAGATGGAAATTTGCATTTTTGGGGTCTGTTGTAATTTCTTGAACCGGCTAAATGTACAAGGGTTACGATGTTAATTGAAAATGTTGGCATATTTGGGTTTCATATGTAATTTTGAAATAATTACATAATGTGCAGGGTTATTTTGTACCACTGTGTGTTTGCAACATTTTGGGGTCTTCTTGTAATTTTTTAAAACTTAAGGCATAAACAACTGCTCATGTTTGTGTACATAAACAACTTTTTACACTTCTCAGTTTTTTTCACATAAACTAAACAGCTTCTCAAAGTTCTCAACTTCTACTTTTTTTCAAAAATTATAATCTTAAATAGCAATTTTAGCCCCAAATAGATGAAACAAGTTCAAAACCAAATTAAAACACCATACTAAATAACACTTCAAACTTTAAACATAGATATTACAAGCTTGAAATGCGATAATACATCCGTGAAGTGAGATGGAAAAGCCTTAACACTTCGAATATATTCGAACCAATAGAAAGGGAAATGGGTTCGAAACCTAGACAACCGAAAGATAATAGAAAACAAGTTAACTAAATAAAATACAAAAGGGCAGCAGTAAACACCCATTGAAGTCTGAGGGCAGCAGTAAACGCCCATTGATCATGGTGGGCAGCAGTAAACGCCCACTCTTAACATGATATCAAACTTTTTCATTGGTGAACAAGAAGCGATCGAGCTATGTGCATGGTCAACGGGTTTTTCGCATGAGAGGTGGAATCATAACTAGCCCAATGCCTTTTCATTTTGCTCAAAACTTCATCGATCGATGACAAATGAGACGGTGGATTGGATGGATCCGGAGCGGAGAAGATCGCTTTAGTGGAGTCGAGCATACAAGCCAACTCGTCCCAAAACGCGAGTTGTCGATGTCGTCAAAATATTGTCAATCACTTCTTCCCACCGATTCGCAATCGAATTATTTCGATCATTGTCATCATCATGGTCACTTGAGATTTCTATGATTTCTCTTTCGGAAATTTGGATTTTTGAGCCGGTCACCCGATCAAACAAAGTCTTGAGAGCATTGAATTGTGATTCACCTTCTAGCATGTATGCTATTCCTAGTTTCTCCTCCTACAACAAAAACAGAAAAAATAACCATTAATCAGTTATTCAGACAATAAAACAGAATTTCAAATATACGAGAAAGCATTAAAAACAAACAGAATCAACATGAAATCCCAAGAGTGAATATTGGAATTACTTGACTGAGGCATAACTATTAACATAGACATTTTCCATACAATATACTATTAGCGATTATATACTCAAACGATTAAAAACGTAGGTACATATACCACTCATGTTTATCATCCATTCGGAGATAACGATTACATCTTTTCAACATTTTGCATAGATAATCTTCTTCTTCAGGTGTCCAATTACTTGACTGAGACATAACTATTAACATAGACATTTTCCATACAATATACTATTAACGATTATATACTCAAAACATTCGTAAAGTTCAACAATTATGTACTCTAAAAAACATAAAAATTAAGTGCAACAACAAGAAAATACTAAAAATATTCATTGCATTCGGGCCACATTTCATACCCAAAATCAGTCTGAAATATAAATAAGGTCTCATTACAATAGTGAAGCTAAAAAGTTTAATTCAAAAGGCCTGATTACAATACTAAAGCTAAAAGTTTAGCCATAAAAAAGAAAGTGCAACAACCACTTTAATTTTTAATGAAAATGGCGAATATGACAACAACCATCACAACCAAGAGATGATCACAACAATGTGATTTTTTTTGTTCACGGTACTTGAGGATGATTTATGGTGTCGTTGGGTATTTATGGTGTCTCGTTGGGTATTTATGGTGTCTCGTTGGGTATTAATTGTCCTTAACAATCCTGGTATAATTTGAATTGACCTTGCCTCGCACATCGTAGGATCATACCACTCAAAAGAATCCACATCTACGATCCTGCATTTGTTTAATTATTTTTAAATCTTTCTTAAACATAAAACATTATATATCGTCATTGAATTTTTATAATTGATCTTCAATGATATATAAGATGATTATCGAAATTACACGTCACTGAGACAACTATGAAATCTACACCAGGATTTTTGTTGTCACGATGTTTGTAGTGGCACTTCAATGCCACAATCACAAAACTTGGCATCTCGGGGAGATTGTCCATATGAGCGGCAGTGGAGTTTGAGTGACTTGGTGACACTACATAATAAAAACAAAAGTCCCGACAATGCTTATTTGGTAATATATGTTACATAAATTTTAGAAGAATGCGGTTTAGCAAGTAATTATAATTAAAAAATTGTTTTGTTGTTGAAAACATGAAAAACTCAACGCAATATAGCTATGAACAAGGAGTGTATTCGAACTACAACACCTCAACCAAGCTACATCCTAAATAGCCATGAACAACTCATAACAATCAACATTTGCTAGATTAAAATTATGTATACCCGGAACTATTAGCGGGATTCTAGTTTCGGTTCTATTTGACAACCCTATCATCAACTTTAGGCAAGTGCTCATCAACTTAGCAAGGTGGTTGGTGGTCAAATCGACCATGTTCAAGTCACCACCTTGAAGTAGATCTTCTAATCTAGTTTAAATTCCTTAAACTAAATCCATCTAGCTACTCCTTTAACATGAGCCCAAGCGAAATACTCAAAATGTGATCCAAACATTTAGACTGACCCTCAACCAACTTTCCTAAATAGCTATGAACAACTCATAACAATAATTATTTGATAGCTTAAAATTATGTATACTTACTTGCGGGTGTTGTCGAACTTTCAACGAGCTAATTGTTTATGTTACGAAAATTTCACCTCAACAAAAGAAAATGTAGACTATGTATTACTAATTTCACAACAATTGAAATAATGGCGGATGTAGAGTAAATTACTAACACAATTTCACGGGAGATTCGAGTTCGATTCAAAAATCCATAATTTGGGTTTGTTACAAGCAATGAATCATGGATAGATTCAAACAAATAAAATTCGATATATATAAATGCGATTTGGGAGGAGAAGTACATACCTTCAATCAATTGAAGTCGGTGCGCGATTCTTGGTTCGGTGTTCCTTCAGCGGCCGAGAAATCCTCAACCCCGTAGTGTTGATGTGCAAGGTTTCAAGAGTTTAACGTTTCAGTGAGAAAAATGTTGTCAATGTATTAAAGGTCAGTGAAAAATAATTGGTCATTGAAGTAAAGGTCAAAAATGGAAAATAAATGATAAAGTAAGGGCAAATGTGTAAAATGACTTTTATACATAGTATTAATCACTCCCAACCAAACACTTTATTATTTAAAACAACCTAATCACAGAATCGATCCATCAAACAAACAACTTATTACCCCAAAATATCCGTTGGATAAAGGCCAAAAAAAAGTAGTGTGGGAATTAATCAAAGACATTACCACATTCCAACCAAACGAGGCCAAAAGGTAAAGGAGCTTGATATTGTAGTCCATTTAATAACAATTGGACCTGGGTAGTTTTTTGTTGGTTTGGGTGAGAGAGCTTATTTAGTCACTTGGTATTTTTAATTAGATGCGTTCATCCTTTTCGGCACCAAAATGCTAGCTATTATATTTTGTTTGTATTGATGTTTAAATCCAAAAATAACAATTGGACTTTAATATTTCTATTTTTCAAAAAAAAATTAATAAGTGGGCAAGCTAGTCCCAGGTCACCTTAGCCGTCAATAAGCGGATCTATGTAGAAACATGGGAAAAAAATCTAACAATAACTTTTAGTAAAAAAATAATAATAAATTTGTATCCCTATTTTTACAAAAAAATTAGAAAATCAAATTAGAACAATACAAATCCCCACGATAAAATTTCAAAAATTAAAAGATTGACTTAACGACTTGAATAAATAAATCATGACAAAAGTCAAAACATATAAAAATAAAATATCAAAATAAAAAATATAATAATATCAATAATGTTACAAAAACTATGTTTTGTTGTCTCTTGTTTTTCTTAATTACTCTAATTATTTTTTTTATATATGTGTATTAATTTTTCATGTGCGGTTACATGATCGGCTTTTACAAAATTTTAAATAATTTTTTGTTGTAGGATTTTAAATATTAAATAATATTTATGTGCATATTATTTTAAATATATATCGTGACGGCATTTTTCAAAATTAAGATCGTCATTGCGTCAGCGTCAATCAACTTGCAGCCCAAGCGGCCAATTTAGGCCCACCTTTTGGTGTGGGCTACTAAACTTTGAACCCACCCGTCTATCTATGGCGAGGTGGGGCTAGCCAACCCAACCTATATTGACAGAACTACTATTCAAAGCCCTAACACTTCAAAACAAATCTTCAAATCCGGATTTGATGATCCCGCAAGATTTTGTATTTATGTCTTTCTACTCTCTCGTTAACCGAGCTTAAAGTTCCATGGATTCTGAGGAAGAGGATTTCCACTACAGCAGCGGCGACGTCGTGGGCTCTGATGAAGACGAAGAAGATGATTTCAACAACTTTCACGATTCTGATCCCATCAACCGCCGCAAAAAACATTACAAAACCCTAAAACAAGAAGAAATCAAACAACTCCAACAAAACGACATCTCCACAGTTTCCAACGTTCTCTCCGTTTCCAGGGGCGTAGCCTGCACCCTTTTATGCCAAAACAATTGGAGCCTCAGCTCTGTTTACGAAAAATGGTTTTCCGACGAAAACAAAATTCCCGAAAGAAGCCATCGGGAAATCGGCAATACAGAAATCAGAGAAACTTACTTGTAAGATCTGCTACGAAACCATCAATATTACAAACATGTTATCTGCACCTGTGGCCATCTCTTTTGTTCCGGTTGCTGGGAATTTTATATCAGCACGTCGATTAAAGATGGCCCTGGTTGCTTAACCTTGAATTGTCCCGAGCCTGGATGCAAATCCAATCCAGGCTTAGACATGGTCGATCTATTGTCATCTCGAAAGGATAAGGACAAGTATTATGGATACCTTTATCGATCGTACATCGAATCAACACGAAACGGAAGTGGTGCCCTGCCCCTGGATGCGACTTCGCAATTGAATTTGATTCCGACGGCTCATACGAAGTAACATGTGATTGTGGTTGTAAATTCTGCTGGAATTGCGGCGAGGAGAACCATCGGCCATTGGATTGCAAACGGTGGCTAAATGGATCGAAAAGAATAGTTCCGAGGCGGAGAGAGTACTACTTGGATATTGGCTTACACCAAGCCCTGTCCCAAATGTCGCAGGGCAATAGAAAAAAGCCAGGGCTGTAATCGAATGAGATGCAGAGAACCCTGTAGTTTCGAGTTTTGTTGGGCTTGCCTTGAACCCTGGAGTAAGCACGGTTACGTGATGTATGATTGCAACAAGTTCAAGGAGGAGGTGACAGTCAGATGAGAGAAGTAGAAAAAGCTAAGAAACACTTGGAACGATACACATTACTACGAGAGATGGGATTCCAATGATAAATCCAGGAAAAGGGCTCTGATTGATTTAGATATCGCGAGAAAGCGAGCACGTTGATTTGCTTGTTAAGGTCAGGAAGAAACACAGGCTCAATTGAAGTTTGTGATTGAAGCTTGGGATCAAATTGTTGAATGTAGGCGCGTTTTGGAAGTGGAGTTATGCGTATGGATATTACTTGTCGTTAAGTAAATCGGGAAAGTGGATTTTTCGGGCATTTGCAAGGGCAGGCAGAGTCTGCACTGGAAGGCTACACCATTGTGCTGAGAAGGAGATGTCTGAATACCTGTCGGGCGATTGTCGTTCGGAGGATTTCATGTGTTTTCGATCGAAGCTGGCGGGTTTAACCTCGGTCACGAGGAATTATTTTTGAATTTGGTTACAGCATTGGAAAATGACCTTTCTGAAGTTGAGAATAGGAGGGATTGAGTAAGTTTAAAGGGACCTTTCTAATCTGTCTTTTTTTGTTTACTGTTTATTTATTTATTTGTTCAGATAGTTACTTTGTTTTATTTTGATTAATGGGTTGTTGAATTCTTGCCCTTATATTACAAATCAAGTAGCTAAATTGATGGGAAAAATAATTAATACTGCCCACCTTGTAAATTGTTTGTTTTGTTAAATAGTTGAAATCATGGACTAGCCTCAAATTTTAATGGGATATCAGCTAATGTCATTGGGCTGATTGTGCAATTTGCAATGTATGACCATAATTTGAATTCAATATTCAAATGTGAATAGAGAGGTAGAATAAAGATCCAAAAGAAATGATGTTACAAGCATTATTAACTATTTTTTACAGCTTTCCAAGTTAGTCACATTACATCTTGTGAAAAAGGGTATATATATGATTTACTTAGAACCATTTGACGCCTCTGTGTTTTGAGTCCTTGGCCATCTTCTTTTCCAGCCATTATCACATTTTGAGAAGGTCTCATGTAGCTCTCAATTATCTGTTCGTCAGTCAGTATCTTTGCAGTTGTGTTATTTTGATTTGTTAAGGTAGTTTAAGAGATATTCGACATTCATTTTATTACGATAATCTAACTCCATGATTATATGTTGTAGCTCTTGTGTGCATTCACCATCTGACGATTCATACAAATTCTATGAAGCCATATTATTGTTGTCAAGTTTATATGGAGATGCATTTAATTCGACTATGTTAGTTAATAGGATAATTTCAGTTTTAGTGCCCAAACTATGCCATATTTTCACTTTTAGTACCTCACTTTAGGCCATATCGGTTTTGCGTGCCTCGTATTTTACTCTTTAATCACTTTCACCACATTTCATCGACCATATGTCAATTGGT
>CM071936.1:21175939-21272589 GCA_016081115.2 Rehmannia glutinosa
TCAAAATTAGTGTCATTAAAATTATGACGAATAATATTTTCTACCTTTTGTAAAATTTATTAAAGATAAATTATTTATTAATTTGTTTAAAAATCTAAACTTAATATTTAATTTTTTACTCATTTTGAAAATATTTGTTGTTAGTCAATTATACATCACATAGTCTCTATTTATTAACTCTCAAAGTCACTCTCAACACTTCAATCTTTTGATATGGGATAAATATTCCAAATTTTTACTTTGTGACGCTTTTTAATATATATAATTGTCATCATTTTAATGACACAAACAATAAAAGTGTAAGTAATTTTGAAAAAAATTTTGTGACAAAAAAATGTGTAAGTAAAATAGAAAGTGTCATCAATTTTATGACGCTTTTAAATAAGTGTCGCCATTTAATGATACAAACAATAAAAGTGTAAGTAATTTTTTAAAATTTGGCAACAAGTAAAAAATGCGTAAGTAAATTAGAAAGTGTCATCAATTTTAGCGCTTTTTACTAAGCGTTGTCATTTTAAGGACACAAATAAAAAAAAAAGCGTTAGTAAATTCTATAATTATCATGACACTTATAAAAAAGTCGGTAATTTTATTAAAATAATGATACTTCAATAAAAATGTCATTAAATTTACTAAAATGCTAACGCTTTCTAGTAAGTGTCACTATTTTTTATAATTTACAACGCTTTTTAAAAAGCGTCATTAAATACTTATTTATAATAACGCTTTTTGGTAGCGTCATTAATTTGTGTTGGGATAGACCATTTTTCTTGTAGTCGAAGCTTGTGTTATTGTAGGTTTTAGTGGTAGGAATAAATTCTGGAAACGAAGAGTAATATCTTGACTGGAGTTCCTTTGAAAATCAACCAAGAGTGGAGAATATTTTATACTCCTTAGGGATTTGGTAGGAACATATTTTGCGTTAGGGCTTTTTTTTTTTTTTAAAAAAAATATCGGCCGACCCCTGTTATTGCAAAGCACGAATCAGGCCCCTTTCTGCTGAAGAGTATACTTGGCCACTAAGCTAATTGTCAGGTGGTTTTGCATTAGGGGGCTTTTGATTATAATGGGAAGGAAATACTCCTCCATACAAGAAAACAATGAAATTCCAACGGAAAAAATCATTGGAATTTGATCAATTACCGTTGGAATTATTGATTCAACGAAAATTCCAACATAAAAATGCATCGTTGGTAAAATGGCCATATGAATGGCGAAATTCCAATGGAAAAATATGTTGAAGTCAGGGTGTTTATTTCAGAACTGGATTACAAGGAAACCTATCTATTCAGAGAATAGAAAAATTGCGGAAAAGGCGAGGCGAGTTAAAACTCTATCCCCAAGATAAACACGTCCCGTATAGTGTTGTTGGAACACGTGTTATCCCCAAAGATACAATAACTTCGTCCTTGAAATAAGCGAAGATGCAAATTTCAAGGAACCTTCGAACTAGAATCGAAAAATCGAGTACACTTTATGCAAGTACAAGAAAGAAAATGTGTATGAAAAGTGTAATTACGAACAACAACAATGCTCCTATTTATAGGACTTCCAACCAAACTTGGGACTCTTTTTTCACAGAGAGCGTAACTTCAGAGATAATGGTTGTAACTTCCGGGTAGTGGGCACTCCACTATCTTTTGTAACCTCCAGTAGTGGTCACTCGGCTATCTTGTAACTTCCAGAAGTAATGGGAGAGTTGTGTTGTTTCACTTTAAAAGTTCATGAGACTTTTAACTTGCAATCGATCATTTTTATTCTTTAAAAATTAAAAACAAATGTTTTCTGCAAAACTAGGCTCAAGTCTGTCGGGACACGGGCGGCTGTGGCCCTCAGCCCCGGCGTCGGGCGCGGCAAGCGCGTGTGGCCTAACCACACCTCACATGTGTATAGTTATTTCATCTTGCACACTTTTACAAACCCATTTACTTATATATTGAATAAAATTAACATTTTATCCCATGTGGGATGGTGTCTTTTCACCTTCCCATCATCCATTATCTCATTTCTAAGTGACTAACTTGTGGATTTTATTTCTTACTCGCCACAAAATGGTTTTGAGAAGTTAAATATACCACACTCATCTACTCGAAATGTAGAATATTATTTTTAATATTTAATTCCTCAAATTAAATAATTAGTCACTAAAAAAATGGTCAAAATTAGGAATCAAACTATTACTTCTCAAACCAAGTTCCAACAAAATATTCAATGGAATTTCCAACGTTATTTATCCATTAGAATATATATACGTTGAAAAAGGACTCCAACATTTTTTTCCAACACTAATTCCATGAGTTATACTATTGGAATATATTTAATCGTTAGAAAAAAACTCCAACGGTTATTCACAACGGAATTATACTATTGGAATTTAGACCAATGGTAATTCCAATGGCATATATATGTTGGAATATTTAACTTCCCAGATCACCCATCATCAATGTGTCCCAAGTCAAGCACATTTAACCATGTAGTCTTAATATGATTGACTCCAGAAGAGAATATATATTTTATTGATATGGATTATACTATCAAATCTTTTAACCCCTATTGAAATTTTCCAATGGTATTGGAATTTTCAATGGAATTTTCCAACAACATGTTGTACCATTGGAATTTCCGTTGAATTTTAAAAACTCCAACATAAATTCCAATGATTAATTCAACATTTGGTTTCCGTTGGAATTTTCCAATAGTTAGTTGTGGTGTTGGAATTTCCGTTGGAATTTTATATTCCAATGAATTCCAACATTTTATACCAACGGTTTTGTTTACCGTTGGAATTTTCATTGAAATTTTCCAACGGTATAATGTAGCATTGGAATTTTCGTTGGAATTCTAAAAATTCCAACAATTTTCTATTTCGTTGGAATTTGATTGTTTTCTTGTAGTGCTCCGTTGCAAATATATAGTCCAATTTCACTTTTCACAGAAATTAAGAAAAGTATTGAAAGCTACAAATATGTTAAATATTTACTTGGTTTTACCCTTATTTAATGAATAATGTAAATTCTAAAATGCATATTAAATAGGGTTATAATAGTAAAAGAATGGAAAATGTATTATTAAATATAGAAAGTGGACTATATATTTGGGACATCCCGAATAGGAATAGTGGACTATATATTTGGGACGGAGGAAATACAATTCTCCTTTTGGCGCCCATATGCCCTTCTCATTTAAATACATGGATAATTATGTGTAGGCGCTTTTACAATTGGCGTCTACAAAGAAGGCGTCACTTTCAGGGCGTCTTTCATTGTATTGTTTTTTTTTTCTGGGACAGAGTAGGCCCTATTTTTCTTTTTCTTTTTTTTTTTTAAGTTTTGAAAATTAATTTTAAATATTAAATAAATACACAATTTTGAATAACTAGAATGTGATATATTGCGGAATGAAAAGATTACATAATAAAGTGTACAACATATAATTAAAAAAAAGAAATTACACATAAAAATACGGAACACATGCCATTAAAACATAAGTACGACTACATTAAATTATATTTGTGGGGTATTTGTGAAACCCGATTACACTAAATTATAATTGGGAAATTTACAGACCTACTCCCCTTTTTATTCTTATTTGTAATATATTCGAATATATATTTTTGTAGTAAACTAAATTTGAAAAGAATCAAGAAAACACATTATCTTTCCAACAATAAAGATAGATTAGAATTTTGAATACAAATTTTCAAATTGATTCATATATATTTGAATATATTATAAATAAGAATAAAAAAATTCCCAATTATACCCTTTGTACTGGTACGTGAACAAACGGAACTTGTCCAACTCAAATACCCCACAAATATAATTTTGTGAGGATATTTAGTCAAATTAGCCAAAACTGAGTTTCATTTATCCGAAATGATAATATGCATTTTGTAATTTATAAAAAAAACTAAAATTAAAAAAAATTTGTGTAATCGGGTTTCACGAATACCCCACAAATATAATTTAGTGTAGCCGTACTTATGTTTTAATGGCATGCCATAACTTATTCCAGTATTTTAATGTGTAATTTCTTTTTTTTAATTATGTGTTGTACACTTTATTATGTAATCGCTTTTTCATTGCGTAATATATCACATTCTAGTTATCCAAAAAATTGTGTATTTATTTAATATTTAAAATTAATTTTTAAAACTTAAAAAAATATGGTGTATGGCGTCCAAACCGGGCATACTCTATCGAACAAAAAAAAAAAAAAGATCATGCGCTTGGCGCCCTTGAAAGTGGCGTCGGCGTGTAGCGACTTTCTACACATAATATATCAGAACCTCTTCAATTTACCCTAATTTCGGAAAAGTTTGTGTCATTTGACACAAACTGTAAAATAACCCCATCATAATATATATAATTGGTATACTCAATAAACTGTACTACAGAACAATTCTCAAAAAATGTATATGTTATTATCGAATACGATCCGACATAACAAACGAAAAAAGGCCAAAACAGAATATACCGTCGAGTTTTTAATTAAAGAAGGCCATCTATGAACAGTTGAACACGTAGGCTGCAACTGATTGCAAACAAAGTTTTCACTCAAAAAAATATAATTTTGGTCCAACAAGCATTAATTGTTTATAATTTTTCTAAGAAAAATACATTATTTACTTATGTTCACTTTTTCAATCATTAATTATATCATATATTATCTTATTAAAAGACATTATTATCAACTACAATCATTACACAATCATACCAACCAGTAATATACTAGTCGTTCTCTCTTATTTTACAAACTATCAATCATATCTAATCACTATTTTACTAAAAAAATCATCATATGAACTATCATCATCACATTTTCATCTTAAATTCAATCACATTGAAAAAAAAAATCACAACTTTCAAAAATAATTTTTCACCACAACTTACTTAAAAAATAATATTGAACGGAATGAAAGACCATCCAATCATAGCGTATTGTTTGTCACCTTTGTTACTTGTGGTGGTGGTAGTATTTATGTTTCTCCCACATCGTCAACTAAATGGATTCTTACAATGTATAAATGTGAGTTGTGTATCTTTTCCCCTCAACTAAGCTTTTGAGGATGAGTTAATTATATCCGAACTCATTTATCAACTTGTCCATCGTGATATTTCCAAAAAAATGTTGTTCGCGATTTTGCTATGTTTGTAAATTGTAATCTAATTGGACTTCGATCTCTAGCAAATCCCTTCAGTTTAACCTTAATTACCTAATTTGTTTCCCACTTGTTTCTTTATTTTTCTTGGACGAAAAAGAAAAAGAATAAATAAACATTCAATATATGGCAAATATTTTGCTTCCATCTCCTAAAGTATATCAAATACATCAAAGTTTCACATTAATACGATTAATTCTTCAACAAAGGATGATAATTGCTTTAATCAGATCAAACTTCTAATATGTGGTGATAAAACTGATACTGATGTTCAATTATATAATTAATCCAAAGGGTACTTAAATAAGTTACAATAATTTCCTCATTATTAAGTGGGGCAGGGAAAATGCAGTTATTGTAGTCAGAATTTTTGAAATTCTGGCATTGACTTGACTTTGAAATATATATAATTGGTCATCTTCCTTCCCACAATGATCTTATCTTACTATATATAATACATAGGGGATAATTACAAAACTACCCCAGAGTTTTCGGTTAATTACAAAAAAAAAACATGTTTTTTGAAAATTACAAAAAGACCCGTGAAATTTAATTTTGTATTACATTTTATCCCATCATAAGCAAAAATATTTTCAAACACCGCCTTACATTTGTAGAGTTGTCAATGGTCGGGCTTTAGAAAAATTTGGGCCAGTCGGCTAAATTTTGATCGGGCCGCAAAATGTTTGGCCCAACCCAATCCATGCATGTATTTTATACACAAAAAATTGTCGGATCGGGCTAAAAGTCGGGTCAATCCTTGGTTAATCAGTCCTGCCAAATATCGGACCAATAAGTCGACCCAAACTCGGGTCTAATTTGGGACCACACGGGTCGGGCTGCATTTTGCTAGCTCTAGTTTTTTATTTGTAATTTACAAATATATGTGGGTTTTTTTGTAATTAGCCCAAAACTCATGAGAGGTTTTTATAATTGTCCCTAGTACATATATAGCCATAGCTCCATTCTCCAACTCTTGTTTCACCAGACAATTATTTTTTGCCCTTTTTTTTTTCAAAGAAAAGACGAGCCTTATGGAAGGATGTTGCAAATATTTCCTAGTCCTAGTACTCTTGTTGGTTCAATATTCTCTAATGGGCTATAGCTTATTATCAACCATCTCAAAAACTACCAGCAATACAATCAACCCTGACCAAATTTCACTTCATGCCTTCAAATCCCACATCACTTCAGATCCTTACAACATCTTGACAAAAAATTGGACCACTAAAACCTCTTTTTGCAATTGGAGGGGTGTTATTTGCAATTCAGGCCAAAACGGAGTGACTGAATTGGATATTTCAGAAATGGGATTTGTGGGCAAAATCTGTTATAATATGAGAAGAGAGAAAGAAGGCATAAAACTACCCAAAATCATATCATTTACGTACATATCTGCTCTATAAATAGAGCAAAAGTCCATAAACTGATAAAGCTAAAAAACTCCCCACTTATTTAATTAAACTGCTCCACTACCTATTAAACATATTATTTCTACATGGCCAACACTTCCTGACCAAAATCAATTTTGGAAATCTTATTCATCTAAATATGGAAATTATTTCCATGATGAATCCATCAATTTTCAATATGTCATCATTGGAAAGTATTTCCAGTGGATGAATAATAACTTAACAGGAAGTTTACCAGTGGATATATGCAGCCTTGGTAGACTCAAAGTGCTTGATCTTTCTATGAACATGTTTTATGGAGAAATACCTTCGAGTTTGGAGAAATGTTCAAAACTTGAGATGATTTCATTGTTTGAAAACAATTTAGGCGGACATGTGCCAAAAGAAATTGGGAACATCACTGGGCTTACTTCATTGTTTCTTGGTTTCAACAATTTAGAAGGTAAATATGATCTTTAAATTTGCTCTGTTATGAATCTTGAAATGTTTTGCACACCTAATTTTTTTATTTTTTTTTTGTTATTATTGATCTACGTATGATTTCATAGTCAAACGGTTTTGTGTTGGCTTTGTTAATTTAGATGGTATTTGGGTCGGATTTTTATTTATTTATTTTTTTGCATGGAGGGGGGTTGAAGGAATTAATTTGGTTAGAGTAAATTGAAGGGTGAAAGTTCATATTTTTTTCTTCAAGATTTTGAAGAAGAGTTTTTACTTGGATAGTAAGCATGGGTATATTATATATAAAGTTTGTTGTTGTACACGAAAAGGGATTTATTGGAAATTTTGAAACTAAAGTGAGGTATTATGGACTGGAGTGTTTGCAAAAACTTAGGCTGCTGATTGGATATGAGCGGATTTGTATTTTGCGTTGCGTTGGATTTTTTTTAACCAAACATATCTGATTGTTTATGAAAATTTTAATAAAATATCTTATTATCTCACTTTATTTTTTCTCATTTTTTTTCTCATCCAATTACATCTATACATTTTTACAAAAACTAATCTTTATTACACATTCTCCCACAAATTTCACTATTCACCCACTCACAAATTTTTAACTATCAATCATATCCAATCATTATTTTACTATTTTTAAATTAAATCAACATTCATCATTACTTTTTCATCTAACATTCAATCACACTCTCAAAAATCATCTTTTTTTCTTCCAAATTTTTTTTTTTACTATTATTCTATGTAAAGAAAATGAATTTTCAAAATGAAAACATATCCAATCGCACTAAATCATTTTGCTTTGAAAGAAAACTATAAACTATTTTTTTCAGCCAAAATATGAGAACTGATATTTCTAAGGCAATCTTGTTAAGATAGATGTTGAAAATTGCACAACTGATATTTAAATTTCAGGATCTTACTCACAAGTCACAATTTTTATGACAATTAAATTGACTTTAAATTATATAATCTTCCCACAGGTAATATTCCAGAAGAACTTGGTGATCTTAACATAGAAAGCTATCAATGTTGAGCATGCCATATTTTTGACAGGAACCCTTTTTTTTCCAACATTTCAACACATCTTCATTGGCAATCATCGACTTAAGAATAACAACTTATCGGGACGTCAACTGATATTTTAATGCGGCGATAATCTTACTCACAACTCACAAGCTTTTCTTGGCATTTAAATTGACTCGAACTTATGAATGTTCGCAAAGGTAATATTCCAGCTATCAGCAACAAATTTGGTGATCTTAACAAGCTATCAATGTTGAGAACATGACATCAAGTTGACAGGTGTTTACCTTCCAACAATTTTCAACATATCTTTTCAATCATCCTCTTAATCTGGATAAGCTTTAAGGGGTTATTACAAAAAGTACCCCTGAGGTTTGGGGTAATTACAGAAAAACCCAGAGAAATTTCAAAATTGAAAAAACTGCCCCTATGGTATGTTTTGTCTTGATTTTAATTGTATTAATTCTCTTTAAATTAATGTAAGGGGCTTTTAATTTTTCCCTCATATTTGAAGATATAAGACATTATCAAACCCAAAGGGTTTTGGTAATTTGAATTCTTTTTGGGTATTTTTGAAATTATTCCAAACCTCGGGTATTTTTGTAATCATCCCTAAGCTTTAACATTTGAGCTTTTAATTATCTTGAGTGACTCCTACAGCACGGGGTTCTATTTCGGACAGAGATGTTAAATGGCGAAATACCTCGAACTTGTGCCGATGTTGGAAAAAAAAAAGGATTATACTATTTACAGCTTCATCAACAAATTTAGTGGAGCATTGCCAAGAGAGAAATTGGGAACATGACATCGGTTCAGGTTTTATTTTTTAAAAAATAAATTTAACAGGTAATATTTTATATCTACTTTTATTACCTACTATTACTAGTAAATTTATTTTTCAAAACATTTCCCTCATCTTTAAGTTTAATTAAACAAGAAAAAATCTTCTTTTTTATTTGATAATTTAGTTTTCCATTTTTATTCTAAATAAGAAAATGTCACATAGTATCTTTTTGTTATTTAGGATATAAATTAATTTCTAAAAATTGCTAAATCTAATTTTATAATTTTTTTCCTAATTATAAGATGCAACTTTTTTAAGATTAACTTTAAATGTTATAAATCAAGTTTGAAATTTTAAATTTAAATATATAATTTTTTAATTTTTGGGTATTTTTGATAATTATTCCAAACCTCAAGGGTTAGTTTTTGTAATATATCCCTAAGAAGCGTTTTAATTATCTTAGTGTTTTAGGGCTAATGTGGTGTAGTTTATCTCTAACCATATAGAATGTATTGTGACGGATATGGGGTGTATTATATCGGACCATATAATTTTGATAAATATAAAATTTTTTTTTAAAAAATATGGCGTTAACTTTACTATTTAAAGCAGTATATATATATTTTTATTCATTGTCTCATTCAATTTTTCTTTCCTTTCTGATACATTTTCAGGATCTATCCCTCGAGGGATTGGGATATTGAATAATTTGATTGGCTTGGATCTTTCACACAACCAAATTTCAGGTCTGATAACTCCAACAATTGGCAATCTATCAAATCTGAGCATTCTAAATCTCAATGCCAACCATTTTTTGGATCAATCCCTCACGAAATTGTGGACTTAAAGCTGTTGTCATATCTTGATCTAAGTGAAAACCAATTAAGTGGACAATTGACCAAAATTACTAACTTTACAAATTTGCAATCTCTCTCTGTTTCAGCTAATAAAATTTCAGGTAACGTTCCTTTGGGTTTTTTCACCCACCATCACTATGGTTGATATGTCCAATAACATTTTACAAGGTCCCATACCACTTGACATTGAAAAATCCCAAAATTTAAGTTACCTAAACCTTGCCAAAAATCAACTTTCTGGCCTAATACCTTCCACCATCGGTAATCTGCCACGTGTCTCTACCCTCATACTTCACTCCAACAAATTAACAGGAAAAATCCCATCATCAATTTGCAAATTGAGATCTCTTAGATACTTTCACCTATCAAACAACACTTTGGAAGGTGGGATTCCAGAGTGTATAGCAAACTTGAGCAAATCTTTGAGAGTCTTGCATTTAAGGCAAAATTACTTAAATGGCCTTATTCCAACAACATTTGCCAAGGGTTGTCTTCTTGAGTCACTTAACTTGAATGGCAATAGATTTGAAGGTACATTGCCCCAATCCTTAGTCAATTGTGAAAGATTACAGGTTCTTGATGTCGGAAACAACAAAATTCGAGACACATTTCCGTTTTGGATCGAAACTCTTCCCGAGCTTCGAGTCCTTGTCTTATGCATAAGACAAGGCTCGGGATGTCGGAAATGTATGAAGAATATTATATTGTTTTTGGGTTCAAAGCTAATAAGACTCCCATTATTAAGCGAAGGGAATGTATGAAGAATATTATATTATTATTTTGTTACATTTGTTCAAAATGAGAATATTGTTCTTGCTAGACCGTTAAATATCAGGTCTGGGATTTTCTTAGCCATTTGACTTAAGTTAATATGTTTTTAAGTTGTGTTTTTCGTTCTCAAAAAAAAAAGTTGTGTTTTTCGTTTTCGTTTTTAGTTTAGTGGATCCATTTTCCCTTATTTTCATTTTTGACAGAAAATCATTTCTTAGCGTCAAGATTCATTTTTGCAATCGTTCAAAAAATAGCCAAATAATTACTAACAAATACAAAGGAATATGATTGTTATTTTTTGCTCAAAATGGCAAAAAAGGTATTCTGGAACAAAATGACTAAAAAAATGTTAAACTTTGTCAAATGGCTAAACAGGCCTATATGCACTAAATATTAACGTCATTTCGTCAAAGCAAATTAAATTGTGTTTAATGGACATGAGATAAGAGGCATTTTTATTTTACAAATTGGACTTATTGAGGGGTTAATTTGCAAATTCGACAAGGAGTATTTATAGTAGATTCGGGTATTTGGGATTTCGTTGAAAAAAAAATGTTAATTTTTTAAAAATGACTAATGCTCCAGGGGTAATTTTGTGATTACCTTTAAAATGTGATTTGACTCTCAAAACTGCAATATTTAATGGAAAAATAGGTCATAAAAGGTTTGTGTAAAAATATGAGCAATTTGTTCTTCACTTCAGCAATATTCAGCCTTCGTTATTTTTCATTAACAAGATCCATTAGGACTTGTTTTTAGGGACAGATCAATGCTTTCTTTTGTTAGGGAAGGAGTAGAGGGAATGTGGAACAAAGGAGACTTGATAGTGATGTAAAAAAAAATAAAAAAAATAAAAATATTTTTACGTCAAAATTCAAATAAATTTGTAAAATGTTGGGCAGAATGTATGAAGAATATTATATTATTATTTTGTATAAAAATTTGTTCAAAATGAGAATGTTGTTTTGCTAAATTAAATAACCCAAGTGTAGGAGCAATTTTCTTAGTGTCCTCATTTGACTTAAGTTAATATATTTGATGTTCTTTTTACTTCCGGATTTTGATCTACCATGATTTTGACTCCCCCTTTAGCTACATTCCGTGGATCTTTTCACCATTTTCATTTTTCGGACAGAAAATCATTTCTTTGTTTAAGGCGTCAAGCTTCATTTTTAGTATATCAAAAATTTAGCCAAATAACTTAGATAACAAATAGGGCGTTGAATATGATTGATGATGAGTTGCTCAAAATGGCAAAAAAGTAAAGTTTGGAGCAAAAGTTGACTCAAAAAATTTTGTAACCCATTTGTCAAATGGTAAACAGGTTGATATGCACTAAATGGTTTAACGTCATGTATACAATTTTCAAAGCAAAGAAATTTTGTTGTAATGACATGAGATTGAACAATTTTTATTTTACAAATATCTCCTTATTGCCGTTTCTTTTGCCAAATAGATAAAACTCCATCGGCTAGTTTATAGTAGATTAAGCAATTTGGGATTTCAAAAAATCATGTTAATTTTTAAGTAAATCGGTGATATCTAAGCTCCGGGTCTCAATTTTGTGATTACCTTTAAAATGCATTTGTCTTTCCTCAAAACTTAATCTTATTTTTTCCACAATGAAAATTATTCATGAATTGTGTAAAACTTCATCGTCATTTTGTTCTTCGATTAAATTTCAGCCTTGAACGCCGGATTTCATTAACAATGAATATTATGAATTGAAAATAGTAACCCCTAAACAAATGCTCACGATACCTTTTGTTAGGAAATTACGGACGAGGAACAACCACATGACAATAGTGATGTGAGAAAAATAAAGGTAAAATGACACGAATATTTTTACGTGGAAAACCCCAAATAAATTTGAGGTAAAAACCACGGGCAAGTGTAGGAGCAATTCACTATAAAAATAGGGATTACAACACCTTCTCTCTAAATACAAGGAGATATCAATATTACACTCTCTCTTGTAATAGGAGAAAACTAACACTCTTTTAATGAGAAAATAATTAGAGAAATGATCACTGAAGCTTTCTTGATTTGCTTCGTTTGCTTCACATGGAATGATCCCAAATGCTAAACCTTTGAGCTTATTTATAAGCTTTAAACAAGCATTAATTAGGACAACAATTATATCTAATTGTTGTTGGTTGGATAGGTGTAATAATTGCCCGGTTTGCAAATTGAAGTCTTCATTTCCATTCTTCCAAAAACATCACCATCAATTAATTGGCGGCAAAAATTTTCAACCAACAAATCAAATTTGCTCATTAGTCAAATAAAATGACTTTACTTTTCGACATTCTCCCACTTAAAGTCATTTTGTAATCCTTTCATCCTTCTCTACACTTGCCACTCTTGCGCTTATGTTTACGTTGGGCCACGAGGAATCTACACCATTCAAACTTGCGGTGTTGATTGGTTTGGTCATGCAATCTGCAGGTTCTCATCAATATGGATCTTTTGCATATCCACACTTCCATTTTCCACTACTTCTCGAGCGAAGTGATATTGAACTCAATGTGCTTTGTCCGTGAATGTAAGGTGGATTCTTTGCAATATGTGCAAAGCACTCGATTGTCACAAAAGCAGAACAATCTTTTCTTGTTTGTGCTCGAGCTCCTGTAACCTTTGAATCGGTCGCTTCCTTGCAAGCTTGTGTAGCCGCCATGTATTCTCGCTTACATTTGTTGTGAGCTACAACGATCTGCTTGATTTTGAAACCCAGCTTACAGCTCCTCCTGCAAGTGTAAACACATATCCCGTAGTGGATTTTCTTTTATCAAGATCACCTACAAAATCCGAATCAACATAACCCCTGACAGTAAAATCCGATCCTCCATAACATAATGCAGCATCAGAGGTTCCTCTGATGTATCTCGAAATCCTCTTCACCGTATCCCAATACTCTCTCTACCAGGATTCGCCATGTATCGATCGATTGCTGCTCCCACTGCTTGTGCAATGTCTGGTCTTGTACATATCATAGCGAACATTAGACTCCCCACTGTTGATGCATACGGTACTCGAGATATCTCCCTCCTCTCTGCTTCATTGCTAGGACACATACTTGAGGATAACTTGAAATTAATAGGAAGAGGGGTACAAACTGGCTTACAATATTGCATGTTGAGCGTCGCAAAATTTTCTTGAAGTAGTTCTTCTCCGAGATAGCAGATCTTCCTATTATTTCTATCTCGGTGAATCTGCGCATCCCAAGAATCTTGTTTCTTTGGTCCCAAGTCCTTCATGTCAAAACTAGCCAATCAGCGTGCCTTCATTTCTTGGATTCGATCTTTATTGGGGCACGCCACCAACATATCATCCACATACAACACAAAATAATAAAATCGGTATCATCAAACCTTTTGTAGTATGCACAATGGTCCGAACTAAGTCTGTTGTATTCAAGGCTCATTATGAAGGAATCAAATCTCTTGTACCAACACCTCGGCGCTGTTTGAGACCAAATGCAGAGATTTTTCAACCTGCAAACCAAGTTCTCTTTGCCTATTTGACAAAACCTTCCGGTTGAAGCATATAAATTTTTATTCTTCAAGCTCTCCATGAAGAAACGCAGTTTTTACATCTAAGCTGCTCCAGGATGTAAATCAAATTTAGCACACATCGCTTGAGGACTACTCGACTATCGTGAGTCGAACCCTTTGGGAAAATATCTCATTGAAATCAATGCCTTCTTTACGAGCATATCCCTTTACCACCAATCTTGCGCGATACCGCTCTACTTGATCGTTGCTATCCCGCTTTGATCTTGTAGACCCATTTATTACCAATGGCTTTTACCGCCGTGTGGTAGCAGTACAAGTTTCCAAGTTTGATTCTTGTGGAGAGCTTCAATTTCTTCATGCATTCTTTGTCATCCATTTGAGATGCATCCGAGCTTGTTGTAGCTTCATGGAAAGTTATTTGACTCTCCATCCTCCGTTAAAAAGACAAAGTATGCAACATTGCTCTCCATAACATACTCCAATTGCCAAAGTGGCGGTTTTCTCTCACGAGTTGGTGACGTCTTCTTGGACATCGGACTCGACTTGTTCTTGTACCTCGTGCTCGCACGCTTGAGAGGTCGGATCTTTATTATGTAGATTATTTTCCACTAACTTTGTAGTAGTCTCTTGGTTCTCTTTTAAAGTGTTACTACCTCCCTTCTCTTGCATTTTATCTTCTGCAAATATCACATCTCTCTTGATGACGACCTTGTGGGTAGTGGGATCCCACGAGCGATACCCCTGACTCCATCAAAGCATACCCCAAGAAGATACATTTTTACGGACTTTGGGTCCAACTTCGTTCTTTCTTGGTCATTGTACATTACATACGGGACTTCCAAATGTATAAGCGAGAATAATCAGCGTGCTTACCAGTCCACATTTCCATAGGCATTTTCAGATCAATCGCAGTTGATGGTGACCGATTGATCACATAACAGGCGGTTTTGACTGCCTCTGCCCAGAATGTCTTGGGTTGACTTGTAGTTCTCAACATTGCTCTTGTCCTTTCTAATAAGGTTCGTTCATTCGCTCTCCGCCACTCCATTTTGTTGAGGTGTGTATGCCACGCGTGAACTGTCGTTTGATGCCTTCTTGTTGTGAAAGACTCAAATTCATCACTTGTAAATTCTCCTCCATTATCGGTCCTTGGAAACACTTGATCTTTTCCCAGATTCAAGTTCTATTTGAGCTTTGTAAACTTTGAAGAAAATACATCGGCCTTTCTTTTGATAGGATACACCCAACATTTCCTGGAGTAATCATCAATGAAAGATACAAAGTATCTCGCCCCTCCTATGGATGATAACGGTGCTTGCCAAACATCAGAGTGAATCAACTCTAAGATGCCCTTACTCTTAGATGTTGATCTACCGAACTTTAATTTGTGTTTCTTACTTGTAACACAATGCTCACAAAATGGTAAAGATACCTTTGTAAGACCAGGTAGTAGCTTCTGCTTAGAGAGAATCTTCAACCCTCGTTCTGACATGTGGCCAAGTTTGTGATGGCACATTATCGTTGATTCTTCTCATTGAACCCCGCAACGCAATGTGAAACTTCTCCTTCTTGCATCGTCTCTCCTTTAAGCATATACAAATTCGCAGCGAGTTTCTCCGCCTTCATTACTACAATCGCTCCCTTTACGATCTTCATGATCCCATCCTCAATACAAGTTTTACATCCAATATCATCCAATTGTCCCAAAGACAAAAGATTCTTACGTAGGCCCTTCACATGTCGTACTCTCGAATGGTGCGAACCGTACCATCAAACATTTTTATTTTGATAGTACAATACGAGAAATATCAAAGCATGATCATCCCCCATAAATGAGATCCTCAGAAGATTGATTTGTATTTGTGAAACCATTCTCGCCAGGGAGGTCATGTGCCATGTTGCTCGTGACCAATAGCGGACCATCATAAAATAGTTTTACGCCTTGGCGTTGGTTGTTGCTTGAGTATAAAATAAAGGTTTTAAAATGACACTTGCAATATTTTGAGCATTTGAAAACTCAAATAAACTCTTTGATGGCTAAAAAGCTACCTTTAAAACCGTAGGCAAGTGCACCTATCGTTTTATAGTATAGATTACAGTCACCGAGTGTCATTCTAAGGATTGTAAGTATAATAATTACCGTCTTTTTGTTATTTAATCTAACAATTTTGAGTTTTTGTTTGATAAAGAATCTAAATTATCGAAGTGTAAAAATGAAGTAAAATTTGTAGAATAAGAAATCAAGAGATAGAAGTGTGTTTGAATGTAAATCCCTGCTAGAATGTTTTTGTGATTTGACAAGTTAAAAATACAATTAGTACAACAAGCAAAAATCAACCTGTTTTAATAAAATCTCACGTCTTGTGGACCGTAGAAATTCCCAATTTAAGTTAAACCCTTTCTTTCTAAAAACTCCTAATCTCAAGTTGATTAATTGGCGAGCAAATCTCTTTCAGTTAAAAATCAATGCATTATAACGATTTATGAATTCAAATAAAGGTTTGACTTTAATCCGACAAGATTTTTATATATTAAATAGGATTGCATGTTGACTCTTTTCACTTTTGAGGTTCTATTTCACCATGAATCTCTGATTTCAACGGATGAAAAATAAACTTCAAATCAATATTCACTATAAATTTGCAATGAGCGAATGTAAAAATAATATAAGTGAATCACACAAAAATGAAAGATTTTATTAAAAACATACACTGAACTAACATTATCACAAATCCATTTAAAAAGTTCATTACATTCAAATATAGAGTTTTAGCTACACATGCTTTTGACACAAGAATAAATTACAAGAAGATGTAAACATTGTGGAGACATGGTGTACTTATCTTTATCAAAATCTCAATTGACTTGATGATGTTGCTCCAAGCCTTCTTCCCCAATGTTGCCTCGATTGAACTTACTCCTCCAAGACCTCTTGATCCCAATTCCACTCAAAATGTTAAACACTATGAATCTCTATATGAATGAATATTACATGAATGATTTTCCAACTCAAACTCCTGGCTTTTATAAGTAACCATCTTGTGAAATACCATATTAACAAATGCCCCATTTCCATTTTGTTAGTTGAATCATTGTGTGCACATTCATGGTTGAGTTGGTTGAATCATTGTATACACATGATGATTGAGGGAATATGGGGACATGTTAAAAAAAATTGGGTGTTAAAGGTGTATAAAAGTGGTCAAAAGGCTTGGTAGGTGAGTTCTCCATAATTTTCACATGGAAAAGTTGCAAAAAGGGGTCCGGACACGCATATATATTCGGAGGCACGGCCACCGGCCCGTCTCTTGTTTATTGTGCGGAGCACTCAAATGCCGACATGGAGTGCTTCCCAACCACGGCCAGGCCGTGTTCGGAGGATCACATCCAAATAAAAAAGAACACGGCCTGGCCGTGTCGGAAGCATGTTTTGTGCGAAAAAATCGAGTTTTAGCTCCCGGAACATGGCCGTGTTGCCCGACACCCATGCCCGTGTTGGACCAAAAAAATGACGCGTTTGGCTTGGAATTTCGGCGTTTTGCATCCTTAAACTCCGGTATGTTTTGACATGAATCCATGGTCCGAAATTCACCAAAATTAGCCCCGAATGGTCAATCTACATCAATAAAAGCACCTCGGAGTAATATGAACTATGTATAATCAAAAATTTACAAAACTAACAATAAAATTTGAATTCTACTCAAATATACACATAAGTCATTTGCAAAAAAGACTTATCACTCTTCTTACTCCAACAATCCTTCTTAAAGTGCCCTCTTTGCCACAGTTTAGCACTTGATGTTATAAACAACTCTGGATTTTGATCTACCATGATTTTGACTAAAGCTACATTCCATGGATCTTCCTCTCACCACCGCATAAAGCTTCCGCTGATGCGAACTTTTCTTGTCTGTCTTCTTTGTTTATCTTTGCTCTCAAAAGTATAAAATTATTAATTTCAAAACTAGATAGTTATAAAGGGCGTTGTTAATCCAAGTTGATGATGAGTTGAATAATGCGAATACGGTAAAGTTTGGAGCAAAAGTTATTACGTTCAACAACTTCATTTTGTAACCCGTTGAGGTGAGTTGCGAAAATAGAGTATCCAAAGTGTTGATATGGTCGATCTTCAAGTGGTTTCCGCCATACGAAGAGTATACAATTTTCTTTTTAAGAAAATTTTATTGTGAAAGTGACTTGGCCTCGTACAATTTTGTGAGTATCCCATATCTCCTTTGGCATGAGTTTTCTTTTCCGCCACACTAGATAAAACTCCAATTTAGTCTAAGTGCGGATCAACAATCGCTTAAAATTGTCGTCCATCTCGTTAAATTATGGCATATCGGTGATATGACTGTCTCCGATCATACAAAGTAATTGTCTTTCCTCAAAATTGCCTTAATCTTCATTTTCCACAATGAGAAATTATTCCCATTGAACTTCTCTACATCGAACTTCATCGTCATTTTGTTCACACCGATTAAATTTCACTGAGTTAGAGATTTCACTATTCACATGAATAGTGCATGAATAAAAGTGAGCCTTTTAACCCCTAAACAAATTAACACGATACCTTTGTTAGGAAATTACGGACGAGAACAACCCTTTGACAATAGTGATGTGAGAAAAATAAAGGTAAAATGACACGAATATTTTACTTTGGAAAACCCCAAATAAATTTGAGGTAAAAACCACGGGCAAGTGTAGGAGCAATTCACTATAAAAATAGGGATTACAACAATTCTCTCTAAATACAAGGAGATATCAATATTACACTTCTTGTAATAGAGAAAACTAACACTCTTTTAGTGAGAAAATAATTAGAGAAATGATCAATCTTTGAAGCTTTCTTGATTAGTTATTCACATGGAATGATCCCAAATCTAATTGAGCTTATTTATAAGCTTTAAACAAGCATTAATTAGGACAACAATTATATCTAATTATTGTTGGTTGGGTAGGTGTAATAATTGCCGGTTTGCAAATTGAAGTCTTCATTTCCATTCTTCCAAAAACATCACCATCAATTAATTGCAAATGTTTTCAACCAACAAATCAAATTTGCTCATTAGTCAAATAAAATGACTTTTTTCGACATCTTTTACTATATTAAATAGATCATAAAATATTTAATTTTAAAATTTTGTTAATGCAATATAATTAGAAACTGTGCATGACTTTTTTTATGATGAATACTTTAACTTAAAATATTAAACTTAAATGAATATATATATATATATATATATATATATATAGTTGAATCAAATGTGGCAGGGGTCTTACCGTGTTGCAGTGTGAATTAATCCAATCCACTTATTCAACAAATCCAAATGTTCAGATTTTTTTTTTGATTTTTATTATTTATTTAGTTTCGTCGAATTAAGGGCATAACTGTCATTTTATTTGTAAAATAAAGCAATTACTTTTGGTAACAATTCATCCCAATTTTTTTATGGGATTTGATTTTATGATTGTTCCCGCTTTCTATTCACTTGTGGTTGACTTACAATGAAGTACAATTAGTTATACAATTATGCACAATTAGTTATAAAATAATGCATTGTTAGATATAAAATGGTGCACAATTTAGTATTAAATGGTGCACATTGATCTTTATCACATCCATGATTGTAGGGCATAATTATGGGAAGATGGTTATACCACTTTGTCTTTGTTGGGAAATTTATTGTTTAGATTTTGATGAATGTCATATAAAACTTAGAATAGGAAGTTGGCACCCCATTTTTGTTGTAAACTGCATTGTAATAAACAGGGGCTGGTCAAGCTGAGTTAAGTCAGTTATGCCTAAACATGCAAGAAGACAACTAGAGACTAGTAGGAAGACTCCGTTGCGAGACAGCTGAGTTTGGCAAAAGAAGAGAAGACGGGAACTCGACTGAAGGTGCAGCGGAGATGCAGCTGAGTAAAGCATCAGTCAAGTCAACTCAAGATAGCCAAGTCTCTAGTTGAAGTGGCAGAAGAGTCATCTAATGATTGGAAGCTGACTCTTAAGTCACCTAGGGAAAGCAAGGAAATGCAGTCAAGTCGAGATAACTGAAAGAGATCCGTTGTACAGAAATCAAGAGAATTACTTAAACAAGTAATATCTCCATGCTACCTTTCTCGAAGTGCTCGGTCCCGAGGAAGCGTGCAAGGGGAATAAACCGATGGGAAGCACTACACCGTGTCGAGCTCGAAAAGTCAAGAATAATTCATACGAGGAAGTGGCAATTCAAGGATCGCAACAAGACAAGCCAACGACCACAAGTGACTTTCAAAAATAAGACTATCTCTTCAACGGGCAAATTTTTGAAAAATCACTATAAAAGGCTGAGGAATGACTCTGAGAAAAGGACCTTTTTGATTACCTGAACCACAAATATTCAAGCTAATATCTAAACTGTAATCAACATATTCTCAAAATCATTCAAGATTAATCCTCAAGCCTACACTACGAAGAAAATCAATCCAACACTCACCTGTGAAGGAAAGATAACTTCAATCAGTTGAAGAGGAAACTTTAGAAGAAAAGGGGTCTACATTCCACGAAGGATTGTATGAAGGTTCAAGGTCGAACCAGTCTCGAGTTTTTGGAGGGCTTCGTGATCAAATCCAAAGAGCTTGAGCAAGTGAGTTTGTAGTGCAAAGGTGCCGCCTGTGAAGAAGCTCGAGTCGGACGAGAAGTCAGCTGAGTGACCAAGGCATCTCTAGACTGAGTCCCAAAGGATCAAGTCAGATGTGTGATCAAGGCTTGTATCTGGACTGTTACCACTCTGTATACTGATCAATACTTAGTGGATTCCTCCAGGAGTTGGAGAAGAGAGGAGTAGAAGAATTACCCCATCTTCGAACCTCTATAAAAACTTATCGTGTCATTTACATTTCAGCACTTTAATTCCTGCATCTTATTTGTTTAATTCTGCTGACATATTTGCTATCCACTTGATAATCTCTAAGTACTAAAACCAAGTATTAAATCATAACTAAACCAAACTTAAGGGTGTTAAGTCTTCCCGCTGAAAACAAACTACATTGAGCTAATTCGGTCTTAACAAATTTGAGCTATTCTATCAACAACTCGTCGAGTCTGTTGAGTGACTAACTCTCTTGATTAACTAAATTGGTTGTCCACCAAGGACACAATTTGTATAGTATCAACTCTGAACTTTAAAAATGACCAAAAGAGAAAAGTTGGTAAGGTTTATTCAACCCCCCCTTCTAAACCTTACACTCACACCTCTTGGGACCTACAAGTGGTATCAGAGCGGTTGGTTCATTGAGCCTTTTGGTTCTTGAACTAGATCTCCAAACTTTTCAAAGTGTTTTAGTCTTAAGTTTTCAAAACTCCTTTCACCATTAAAAGTTATTATCATGGAAGCAAATTTGACACGCATCCCTATGTTCACAATTGAAGAATTTGATGATTGGAAAATTCGTATGCGAGGGCTCATCTATCAAAGCATTACATGATGAGATGTGGATAGTGATAGAGGATGGGCCATTGCAAATCTTAAAAGTGAATTGGTTGATTGTAAGAAGAGTGCATTTGAAGGTGAAGAGGATGTTGCTCCTGGACGACTATGGTTGAAAAACCAAGAACCTGAATGGACAAATGATGACGAGAAAAAAAGATACAACATGGACAATGTAGCCAAGGACATCCTTTACAAAACTTTGGACAAAGTTATGTTCAATAAAATCAAATCATGCAAAACGGCTAAAGAAATTTGGGACAAGCTAACATTGATTTGAAGGCTCAGAGTAAATCAAGGAAAATAAATTATCGGTGTCGTACACGAGAAATTTGAAAATTTCAAAATGATCGCAGGAGAGAACCTGGATCAACTGGATGCTCGGTTCACAGAAATCACCAATGAGTTATCTACACTTGGAAAAGAATATACACAGAAGGAAATGTGTATGAAGATCCTAAAAAGTCTCCCAGCTGAATGGGAAATGAAGGTCATGGCTGATGGCACTAAGACATTCCATGGACCTATTGAAGACATCCAACCATGAACTATTCTCAGATCTCAAAGCCTACGAATTTGAGTGAGAAGAAAAAGACTAGGAAAGACAGATGTACCCAAAACAAGCTGCTCTAATTGTTAAGGATGGCAAGAGAGCTGAGGTCAAAGAAGTCATTGACCCAGAAGAAATAGCCCTGATGGTTAAAAGGTTCAACAAATTCTTCAATAAGAACTACAAGAGAGGCAAGGGCGAATCCTCCAGGAAGACACTCGGCTCCCTCCAAGTCAAGGAAGATAGGCCAACCAAGAGAATAGATCATCAAAAAGCTAAATATCAAAGGGTGACAATCCAAGAATGGAAAGAGCTTATCAAAAGGTTGAATATCTATCTTTGGAACTATAAGCAACCAGCAGTCACTATGCCATTGATTGCCCATATCCTGTAGTCAACAAATACAGGAATGAAGAAGAAAGAAAGGTCTTGAGAGAAAGAAGACAAGAAAAGAAAAAGGCAATGTTGGCTGCAGAGATCGCCGAGACATCCAAGTCAAGAGACACGGTGATTCGAGAGTAGTGAAGCGACTACTCAAGTGACTCTAAAGAAGAAGCCCTGATCGTTTGATGGCCAAGGAACAAGATCAACTTTGACCCAAGAAGATGAGGTACACTCTAACTCATCAAACTCGGATTCTAGTGATAGTGGTTTGTGACACACACACTTCATCATTTCGATCTTTATGATTCATTAGGCAAAATAATGAAAGATTTTGAACACATTAAATCCTCATACACACTACTAAATGAGGAAAAACAGCCTACTCAAGAGCAAAACTCACGGTGACTAAGGGCCGAGTACTCTAAGTCAAATAGCGATGAGAATGAAAGTTTAAAGACTGAAAATGCAAAGCTAATAG
The DNA here is from genome assembly GCA_016081115.2 of Rehmannia glutinosa. NCBI lineage: Eukaryota > Viridiplantae > Streptophyta > Magnoliopsida > Lamiales > Orobanchaceae > Rehmannia > Rehmannia glutinosa. The sequence goes on from CM071936.1 coordinate 21,198,806, forward strand.
ATAGATAGTCTATTTATAGAAAAGAGGGAAAATGACCTCAAAAATGTGATTGCCTCATTCACTAAGGCATCTAAATCATTGGATGATCTTATTATGAGTCAAAGAGAATGTGGAGACAAGAGAGGCTTAGGATTTAATTCTCTATGCTATGTCAAACTCCAAAAGTAATTTTGGAAAAAGGATCTTCAAGCAATGAAGTATCTCAAAAATCCAAAACTCCAAATGGTGCACACACATTTATTCCAAAGCACAATTACAAGCAAACTGGCACAGGTTATAAAGGAAAAGGAAAACGCCGGTTGGGTGCGTTGAGAGGACAAAGTGAGAAGAAATTGACCAAGTTCCTCAACAAACTCCAAACATGAATTACTCTGTAAAGAAGAAACAGAGCTACCAAAAACCCCAAAAGTTCTATAAAAGAAACACATATGATGGTAATGGTAGAAAATATCCAAGCCAAGTGATTGGAATGATGTGAACTATCAAAGCATAGACCTATGGAATATAAGCCCAAATGGCAAAGGCACAGAACTCAAAGAAAGGCCATTCCAAACGTATAAGAGTTTCATCAAGACACATATGCACCTAGGTACTACACTCAGAGACACCACAACTACCCAAAGAAGGCAATTGCTAAAACACATATACAGCATACAAGACAAAAGAGACAATTTGTATGAACCTAGAATCCCCAAGCAATTTGCCAAAATTAATTATGATTATGGCAATCGATAGATGGCAACCCCTTAGAGATAAGTCATTTGGCTATAGGTTGGTTGGATCATCTTACAATACTAACCCTCGGGACCAGGACAAGTATGGGTACCTAAAACTTAATTTCCTTGTTTGCGGGTTCAAGGAGCAGTGAGTGCCAAGGAACCAGGTACATGGATAGTGACTATTCCAGACATATGACAGGAAACAAGAAAATTTTATCCAAATTCAAGAAAGTTAAAGGCGCAAAAGTTATATTTGGAGGAAATGAAGCTCGGGGAGAAATAAGAGGCATTGGATCCATCAAGAAAAATGGATTAGAAATCACGGATGTTGCATATGTTGAAGGACTCAACTTCAACTTGCTAAGCATCACCAACTCGTGACAAGGGATATAATGTTGGATTTAACATGGGTATATGCCAAATCAAGGATCTTGAATCAAATGAAGTTGTGTTGCAAGGATGCGAGACAAAAGAACATGTATGTCGTGGATTGGTCAACCGCAACATCAAGCACTGTCTATTAGCAAAGAGCACATCCGAATCAAGTTGGTTGTGGCACAAGGTCGAGTCACACGAATTTCAAAACAATTAACTAGCTTGCGAAGTAATCTTGTGGAAGGACTTCCGGACTCGATACAAGAAGGAGAGTATATGTGACGCATGTCGAAAGGAAAACAAATCAAATCATCATTCAAAGAAAAGACATGCCCATCTTCAACAAGAATATTGCATCCGCTACATATGGATCTATTTGGTCGGGTTGAACCAAAGACTAGCATAAGTGGGAAGAAATATACCTTGGTGGTAGTAGATGACTACTCAAGATATACATGGACAATATTCATGTGTAAGAAGAAAGAAACTCTCTAAACTACCACAGTTGATGAAGAGGATTCAAAATGAGAAGAGCCAAACCATTATCAAAATAAGATCGATTGCAGGAACCGAGGTTTGTCAATGGTATAATAACTCGTATTGTATTGAAAATGGCATTGGTCATGAATTATCTGCAGCAAGGACTCCCGTGAGAATGGAGTTGCGAAAGAATGAATAGAACTCTCAAAGAAGCGGCAAGGACCATGTTAGTTTGCGGGTTACCAAAAAGATTTTGGTGAAGCAATCAACACGACTTACTACACTCAAAATAGATGCATGATAAACAGACGGTGACAAAGACTCCTATGAGATTTGGACGGGGAGAAAACCAAATGTTGCATATTTCAAAATATTTGGATGTAAATGCTTCATCCATAACAATGGCAAAGATAATCTAAAGGCTTTTGATGCTAAAAGTCGATGAAGGTATCTTCTTGGGATACTCGGTGAAAGCAAAGCCTCTGAGTACTCAACAAGAAGACTATGGTTACTGAGAGGAATCCATTCATGTGGTGTTCGGACGAACCAAATGTTAATAGAGAGGACATTGAAGAATCACCGATAATTTGAATCAACCAACCATACGAAGAGTCCCTATGTTCAAGCCGATCTTTGGAATTATAAACTCGAGATGAAGATGAGTTAGTTGAGTCTCAAAAACAATGGAAAATTTGCGGCTAAGTGATTGCGAGAGAGAGCCGATCAAAGCAACACAAGCGCTAGACGATCAATCCGGCTAACTTACTCCAACATGATGTAAGATGGTTGAAAGACCATCCACGAGAACTTGTCATTGGAGATATAAGAGAAGGTGTCAAAACAAGATCCGAACTCAACAAGAAGCTATGTTCACATGTTTTACCTCACAAATAGAGCCTAAAAGATGTGTTGCAAGCATTGGATGACACACATTGGATTCAAGCTATGCAAGAAGAGTGAATCAGTTTGAAAGAAATAAAGTATGGGAATTAGTTCAAAGACCCACCCATCAAAATGTTATTGGCACTAAATGGGTGTTCGTAAACAAGATGAACGAGGAGGGTTACGTGGTAAGAAACAAAAGCAAGACTAGTAGCCAAAGGATATTGCCAAGAAGAATGGATAGATTTTGATGAAACATTTGCCCCTGTAGCAATATTGGAAGCTATAAGGATGTTTCTTGCCTATGCAGCTCACAAGAATTTTATTGTATATCAAATGGATGTAAAAAGTGCATTCCTAAATGGTTTATTGGAAGAAGAAGTGTATGTTGAACAACCTCCAGGATTTGAGCAGAAGACTCTTGGAGATAAGGTATACAAACTCAAGAAAGCTCTATATGGATTGAAACAGGCACCCAGAGCATGGTACGATACGTTGTCCCAATTCTTGACTGAGAATAGATTCACAAAAGGAAAAGTGGACAGAACACTCTTCAGAATTCAAGACAGGAAGAGCATATTGCTTGTTCAAATATATGTGGATGACATCATTTTTGGATCCACAAACAAAGAGCTGTGTGATAAATTTTCAAACCTCATGCAAAGCAAATTGAAATGAGCATGATGGGAGAGCGACATTCTTCCTGGACTCCAAGTGAAACAATTTGAAGAATGGAACCTTCATAAGTCGGACAAAATACACCGGAGATTTAATGAAGAAATTTGGTATGGAAGAGAAGTCTTCAGTAAAAATACCAATGAATACATCATCAAAATGGACATGGATGCAGATGGCAAGCTGTAGATCAAACAAGATCTGAGCACTTATTGGATCATTGCTTTATCTCACAAAGAAGCGGGCCGGACATCACCTTTGTTGTAGGTGTATGTGCAAGATTTCGATCTGCTCCAAAAGAGAGCCATACGACTTGACTAAGAGGATCTTGAGATATTTGAAAGGAAGCAAGAAGTTGGCTTATGGTATCAAAGGAAGGTGGATTCAAGCTAATTGGCTATTCGACTGACTATCTTTGGATGCAGAGTTGGGGAAAGAGCACTTCAGGCACATGTCAAATGCTTGGAAATAGACTAATTTCTGGTTTAGCAAAAAGCAAAATTCAATAGCCACCTCTCTTACAAGCGAGAATACATATCATTGCGGGACAATTTGTTTGTGCCCAAATCCTATGGATGAGGCAAAGAAATTGAGAGACTATGAAGTTGAAGAAAAGGAAATTCCAATCATGTGTGATAACACAAGTGCAATTGCAATCACTCAAAATCCTGTGTTGCACTCAAGGACAAAGCATATCGATGTCAGATATCACTTCATAAGAGATCATGTTGAAAAGAAGGACATCACCTTGGAATATATTTCAACCGAGCAAAAATATGATATATTCACAAAACCATTATGTGAGTCAAGATTTGAAGAACTCAAGCATGAGTTAGGGTTAATTGAGCTGAGCTGACACTCAGAAGACTCAAAGAAAAAAATGGAACACAAAAAGAGAAAAAGAACTGAATTCTCAAAATCAGCTAAATGAATCAGCCGTGTCGGAAAGACAGCTATACCGAATTAGACAGCGGTGAGTCATTGAGAGAAGCGTGACAAGAAGAGTTAAATCGGCTAAGGGATAAGCCGAGTCATTTATGAGCAAAGTGACAAAAATGCAGTCGTTTTTACTAAGCGGGAGTGTTTTTAAGAATGACGTCGACTAATTATGACGTGCGCGGGCAAAAGCTACACACCAAGCTTATGATTGGATATAAATCTTTGCCGCATTAAATACGAGACATTAAATGCTAAATCGGCGTGCAAAATCTAAGCCGTTGATTCGATCACATTTCAAAACTACCCGCACGCCCTTTCATGAACCATACTTAAACCTTTTTTTCGTCTGTTTCTCTCACACACTACCAAAACTAATTTCATTTCTCTCTTAGAAGCAAAGGAAAAACTCTCTCAAAACCCTATCAATCTTCAAATCACCTTTTAAGTTTCACTCGTAAAATCTGAAAAATGGCATCGACTTATGATTTTGTCAAGCTAGGAAAGCAAATCCACACCGCCGGGTCTCTTTGTGGATTTTTGAGGTATGGTCAAACAGGGTCCGATGACGCGCTCTCATAAAGAAAATCGCTGAAAAGCTCGAAACGATAGGGCTAAAACCATTTCTAACGATGGAGTTCTCGATGACCTATGTGGAAGAGGTCGCACGAGTTCTACGTGAATGCCGAGATTCACGATGAGGGATTAAATCCTCTGTTCACGGGAAGGAGTTCATAATCTCTGTCAAGGATTTGGCGTAACACTCGCTTATTACCGGCGGAAGGAGCACGAGAAATCAATGAAGGCGATGTAGACTTGGGCCGCTTGGAAGGAAATAGCCAAGACCGACTATCTTTGAAAAAGATAGTCTACACGACCCAACAAGAGAGGTCTTTGAAGGAGGATTACCATAAACTGTTGGACATAGTTGCCAAATGCATGACATCAAGTTTGGCGGCTTTGACCAAGCTAATCAAAGCGAAATTGATCGTGATGGCTGCGATCATTGAAGAAACGAAAGTGAATCGGGCTGAGTTTGTCTACAATGAGACTGCGAGAATGTAGGGAACAAATCCTTCAAGGAGAATGGAGCATTTGGAGGATCCCAGGATACGGCTTTTGGTGATTGGTCGGTGATGGAGGTCAAAGGAGTCCTCTTAGACATGGAAAGGCGTTCCATGTAAACAAGAGGATGTTCAGATCAAACCTCTTTGGCGCACGAGAAGAGAGCCTACGCCAGAGAGAGCGATACAAGTGAGGGGAATCGGTGACCACGAAGATACTGATTGTCTCCTCTCCACAAAGAAGAAGGCGCCCTTTGCTAAGAGAACCGCCCCCCTGCAAAGAAAGAAAAACATATCTGCTCCTACCCCCTGCGCTGAGTCACCCGCCCGCAGTAGTGTCTCTCTGCCCAAGTTAGCGGCCGAGAAGGAATCTCAAATACCTTCTCCGATCGTCAAAAAGAGGAGAAGCGATAAGCAAGAGACAGTCCTCGAAGAAAACAAAAGACTGGCCCTGTTTGATAAATGGTTTTATCATGATTTTGATGATTTTGTTTTTACACCAAAACAATGTTTCTAAAGGTTGTCCGAGATACTCCGAAATGATCTAAAATGGTTTTAATATTTTTCGGAGTATTTCTTCAAGTTTGTTTTCGACAAAATTGGACAACACTTTTAATGATTTTTTGTTAATATATTTTTACACCAAAACTATGTCCCGAATGTTGTCCTAATACTCCGATCGGTCTAAAATGTTTTTACTATTTTTGGAGTATTTCTTGGAGTTTATTTTCGATATAAAATTGGACAACACATTTGTTTTGCTCGACTCGGCCGTGCCCTATAGGGTAACCCGCACTGTGTTGAGTTTTGAACAGAGAAAACGGACTAAAGGGAAATGGGGAGGCGGGAGTCGACCCCTAGGGGCGGCCGGTGGGGGCGGCCGTGCACGAACGACTTACCCACGAGAACAAACTCTTTTTGTTTCTCATTTTTGATCCCTTCAACCTAGGTCACACATAAAGGCGGCCAGGTCGGACCCCCGTCGATGGTCCCCCTGTGTAAAAATTCGCAGAATTCAATTTCAATCTTATCTCTCTGCGACCTGGTCGAACCCTCATTTGACAAACTATCCAGTTGAGTTTGCGAGTGCATGTGCCTTTCTTGATTTAAGGGATTGATTTCTAATGACTCTTTTCTTCAATTGTCTTGCAATTTTCTGATTTCATGTCCCCAAGAGGAGCCTATCATGCAAGACATCTTCTATAAATAGAGGAAGAATTGAAACAACACAACATGAGAGAAAACTACAACACAACAAGATACACTCAAGAATATACTTGTCCTTACATTGTCTTATTTCTTGTTGTAATTTGCCTAGCTATTCACTTTCACATGCTTGAGGTCTAGGCTATTCTTGATTACACTTGCACTCAATTGTATTATTCATTATCGAGTTGTAATATTGAATTTTTGGGTAATCATTCAACACAAGATATCCTTGTGAGTGTTCTTGTGGTAAGAACACACTTGGGTGATCTAGGTGTTAGGTGTAAGAAGATTGTGGTAATATTCTTGTTGAGGTGTTGAAGAATTTGGTATTCTTCAAGGTTGAATATTGTGGTAATCTTCACAAGGTGCCGTTGGAGATTGTGGTAATCTTCAAGAAGAGATTGTGGTAATCTCAAAGGTGGTGTTGAAGAAGAGTGTGGTGCTCTTCAAGGTGTTGTTGTAAGTTGATGTTGTATTAATTTGTGGTAAATTAATAAAATCTTTTTCTTTTTGAAATCCATCCGGATATCTTGGGGTGGTAGAGGATTAGGCCCTAGGTGGGTTGAACCTCTTTAAATCGCGTGTGTTGTTTACATTCCGCACCTTTATTATTGTGTTTGAGCATTTGGTTCGAAAAAGGGGGCGAAATCGAAAAGATGGAGATAATTTATTCACCCCCCTCTAGATTATCGTAGTCGCTTGGACTTACAAGTGGTATCAAAGCCAAACTCTTTGGCAAGCTCGTTTCACATCGCGAGTGAAGAGAAACGATCGTCGGCTCTAACGAAGCTCATCTATCCCAGCACCTCCACCACCAAGCCACCACTATTTGACTCCAAAAATTTTAATTTTTGGAAAGAAAGAATGGAATGCTATTTACAAGGTTGCGGGTTCGACATTTGGAACACCGTCATAAATGGAGAATCCATTCCGATGAAAGATACACCACACACCTCAAAAGGCTTCAAAAAGCTCAATGATGAAGAGAAGAAAATCATCTCCTTAAACGGTAAAGCTCTCAATATTTTGTATTGTTCATTTACTAATTTAGAATATGAACATATTGTAGGAATAAAGTCGGCACATGAAGTATGGCAAAAATTAGAAGCCATCTATGGAGTATTTGCAAATGAAAGGAGTCAAACAAAAGCATCTACTTCTCAAAGGGATACAAGTTCAAATCTAAGGAACAAGCCACTTACAACTTCCAATTACGAAGAAGTTGAATATTGTTTTATGGGTATCGAAGAAGAAAACGAGGTATGTCTTAAACCCTCTACTTCTTATGATATTGTCATTCAAAATGATTATAATGATTTACAAAATGACTTTGATGAACTACAAGATGAATTCCAAAACTTACTTATTAAATACAAAAATTTGAAAAAGGAATTCATTGTTTTGAAAAATGATAAGGATATTTTATTTACTTCCTATGAATCACTATCATGTGCTCACACCACAACTCTTGATAAGGTTAGAAACCTTGAGAAAGAAAATAGTACTCTTGTTGAGGATATTAATTGCATGAAAAAGGATTTATCTAAATCCGACTTGAGTACCGATGAAATTATTGATTGTTGTGATAATTCGAAATTAGAACTTGACCATAAGCTTAATGTTGTCAATCATATGAAAAAGAATCAAGTCTCTAAGCATGTTGGTCATTATGCTCTTAGAATTATTACATGCTTCTATTGCGGTAAAAAGGGTCATACGACTAATACTTGTCGGGCTAGAAATAGCTCTAATCATTATTGGAGACCTAAAAGTCTCAAAGTTAATCCTAAAGGACCCAAACACTTGAGGGTACCACAAAATAATGTCATATTAGGTACCCGGCGAAATAATGATCGAAGAAAATTCATACCGCCAAGAAGGCATCAAATGACCGTTTCATTTGATCAAAGAAGGAGAAACTATTCTCAACAAAGCCAATTTCCAAGAAGAGGGTATAATCAAAAATGGGAAGAACACAATCCTTGGAAATGGCAAAGACATCATCAATAAGATGATTTTCAAAGAAGAAGAGACTTTCAACAATGGGAAAGCAACAAACCTTGGAAATGGAGCAATCAAAGAAGTCATCATCAACAAAGTGACTTCTCAAGAGGAAGATATCATCAACAATGGGAACGACACAACCCATGGAAATGGCGTAATTGGTAACCCGTATCTCCCTATTTAAATATGCATTTTATTTTGTTATTATGCATGCTTTTATTTGTGTCTTAATTGCAAAATGAGTTTTCAAATATTTACTTTTAATTAAGGTCTTCAATATATACTTGTGCTTTTAAAATATTTTTAAAAAAGAAGACCTTATATGTTGTTTTTAAAACTCTTGTGCATTTTTTTTAGACTAAAGTGTGTTATCATCTCTTATGGATTTTTATGGCATGTGCTTACTTGTGATATCTCTTAGCCTACACTTTTATCATTATGATTTGTGCTAGATTTGTTTTAAGAATTGTGTAGGAATTACATATTTTCACAAATGGCCATCTACGTCATTTTTTGTCAAGAAAGGCATATATTATCGAGGTACGTTTACTTGTGTTACTTTTACTCTTATTGACTCGATATATATATTGCCATATACCTATGTGCTTGTTTTTTATAATATTTCATACAAGTGCTATTAAGAGGATTTTTTGAAAGACATTATTCGATATTTGATTACACATATTTGCTTTGTCAACTTTTGTTCAAATACTTCTTCTAAATGAGGTCTCAATTATATGCTATCGGATTTTCAAATTTCAAAAGAGACCTTTTGTAGCTTTCTTAAGCTTATTTGAACTTGCATGATTTATTAGACTCTTGATGATCTTCTAAATGCATAGTATGTGATTCTTGCTTCATGGTCTATATATATAGTGTCTATTTCTACTATGCTCTTATGCAAGATATTTTTGTGATTGATGATTGAGGCATGTTGTTACACTTGCGCTATGTTTTCTTGCTTATATAAGCGATGCCGGTAATGAGTTTGTTAAGTTGTGTAGATGAGAAATGAAGTACTCCAAATATTAGTTACCTCAAAATATTTGGATGTAAATATTCTATTATGAACACCTTAGATCAATTGGATGCCCTATGATGATAGTGATGAAGAAGACAAAAAGGGTATTCCGGAATAAACTCGATGACCAAGGCAACATTGGTTGAACTAAGGCGAGGTTAGTAGCTCGAAGGTATTTTCAAGAAGAATGTAAGTGATGTTGATGTAACATTTGCACTCATAGCACATTTAGTAGCTATTTGCATTTTACTTGCCCATTCTTGTTTTAAGAAAATTTCTAGCTTTACCAAATGGATGTTAAATCCAATTTTCTCAATGGTTTTATTCAAGAAGAAGTCTATGTAAAACAACCTCCGGGGTTTGAAATTTTTCTAGGCCAAATTATTGTTTTTAAGGCCTTGTATGGTTTAAAACAAGTACCCCCGTGTATGGTATAATAGACTTAGCTATTTTTTGCTAAATGATTTTACAAGAGGTAAAGTTGATACTATTCTCTTTGTTTGTGAAAAAGGGCAAGATTGTTTAAACTTGTGCATATTTATGAGAATATTTTTAGTGCTACTAATGAATATTTGTGCAAGATATTTTTCTAAGTTGATACTAAGTGAACTCGAGATGAGCATAATGGGGGAGCTCAATTTATTGCTTGGACTTCAAATTATTCAATGCCAAGAAGATGATTATATTTCAAAAGAACTCTTGAAGGAGTTAGGCATTGAAGAAATAAGAACTATCTCAACCTCTATGACTAAAGATTGACAAAGGTTGAGAAAGGCATGTCGGTTGACAAACAAATTCGAGGTATGTTTTCTTGTATTATTTCTATAGACTCGACATTCCATATGCATTATGTCTATATGCTCGACTTCAAAAACTCTCCCAATGAATCTCATTAAAGTGTCGTTAAAAGAAATTTCCAAATATTTGAAAGGCATTTCTTCTTATGACTTGTTGTATCCAAAGCTTTAAAACGTTCTTATTTTTCGGGATAACAAGTCCGGTCAAAATTATTCAAACTATGGTTCGTCATAATCGAACTAAACATATTGAGATTCGATATAATTGTTAAGGGATTGCATGTTTTAACAAAAACTTGAGATGTGTTTAATTCCGTCTCAAGGATAACTCGTGGATTTTTTTCGTTAACCGCCGAGTATTTTACCTCATTTCAAGCTTGATTATGACATAATGTATATTGAATGAGGTCTACGTCTGCATTTTGCACGTTTTTAAAACTTAGGAGCGAAAAATCGGATTTTTGGATCAAACTTGAATTTGCAAAAACAGAAAGAAGCGAATGGTCGCCAGGCAAGAGTTGACCGGCCGCCCACCTCAGCCGGGTCGCCCTAGCCCTTGACGGTCGCCCACCGTGATTTCTTGGCTTAAATCGTCTCTGTTCTTTTACTTAGCCATTTTGGCCCCTTTCAACTCTATTTCGTCCCATTTGTCATTTGCACACACAACTCACTTCAAATGAGTTTTGTTGCATACATTACATATGTTGGGGATTATCTAGCTCGATTATCATCATTTTTGCTCATTTTTACCGATCGAATGGTAAGAATTTCACTCTCTTTAGCTCAATTGGGTTGAACCCTTGAGTTTGTGGCTTATATGTATTTTTCTTGATGCAATGCATATATGTTTGTGATGAGCTTATTGATTGTTGATGAATGATATTTGTTAAATTGTATTTGGTGATGAAAAACTTAGCTTGATTTCATTTACAAGGGCTATACATATCTTTTTCAATTTTTGACGCCCGCCAAGTGTTTGATAAAATGTTTCAATGAAAAATTCATCACCTACATGATTCTCTCGATTTCAAAAGTCTTATATATTTATAGAGATCATGTTTTGCTTGTCAAATGATCTTTCATAAGCTTCTACAAGTCGTATGATTCGACTCTTCCCTCCTATTTGGTTTAAAAGCTTCAATGTTCAAATAGCTCGATACATCGGTTTACTTGCGCACTTTGATAAGAATATATGATGTATTTATCGTGCTAACATTCTTTTTGATGATTCCAAAGGGGGAGAAACAGGTTATAAGCTCTTTAGCTCAAAGAAGCTAAGATAAGCTTCACGAAAAGAAGCTATAAGTTGTGGCTATGTATAAGTTGTGGCTATGTAAAGCCATAAGTTGTGGATCATATTATGTCCACCTGATGTATTATGGTTATGTATGATTCTTGGTCCATTGGTTGTAGTATGGATGTATTCATGTTTCTAATGATGTCTCTTTGACAGGGGGAGCTTTTAAGTTATTGATACTTAAGCTCAATATTGAAAAGCTAAGATTTTAGCTTAAACAAAGTTGCTCCTTTATAACTCTTGTTGTGCATGTTAATAGGGGGGGCATTTGTAATATGTGGTTTAATATCTCAACTCCCATCCTTGTGCTTATATTGCGCGAAATGTTGTCGCTCTCAACGGATATTTATTTTTCGACCGGAAAACTTGTTTTGTTTTCAAAATCGGCTCTCAAAATTGATTTGTTTTCAAAATCGGCCTTGATAAATTGTTTTGGTTTGTAATCATCAAAAAGGGGGAGATTGTTTGATAAATGGTTTTATCATGATTTTGATGATTTTGTTTTTACACCAAAACAATGTTTCTAAAGGTTGTCCAAATACTCCAAAATGATCTAAAATGGTTTTAATATTTTCCGGAGTATTTCTTCAAGTTTGTTTTCGACAAAATTGGACAACACTTTTAATGATTTTTTGTTAATATATTTTTACACCAAAACTATGTCCCTGAATGTTGTCCTAATACTCCCGATCGGTCTAAAATATTTTTACTATTTTTCGGAGTATTTCTTGGAGTTTATTTTCGATATAAAATTGGATAACACATTTGTTTCAGGCTCGGCCCGGTCTCTATAGGGCAACCCGTACTGTGTTGAGTTTTGAAACAGTAAAACGGACTAAAGGGAAATGAGGGAGGGCGCCGTCAGTCAGCCTTTGGGGCGCACCGGTCGACCCGGGGCGGCCGTGCACTGAACGTACCCCGAGAACATACTCTTTTTGTTTCTCATTTTTGATCCCTTCAACCGGTCACACATAGGGGCGACCGGTCGGACCCCCCGTCGACCGGTCCCCTTGTGTAAAAATTCGCAGAATTCAATTTCAATCTTATCTCTGCGCGACCGGTCGAACCCCTCATTTGACAGCAAATTATCCGTTGAGTTTGCGATACTATTCTTGATTTAAGGGATTGATTTCTAACTCTCTTTTCTTCAATTGTCTTGCAATTTTTTACAGATTTCATGTCCCCAAGAGTAGCCTATCATGTACAAGACATCTTCTATAAATAGAGGAAGAATTGAAGCAACACAACATGAGAGAAAACTACAACACAACAAGATACACTCAAGAATATACTTGTTCTTACATTGTCTTATTTCTTGTTGTAATTTGCCTAGCTATTCACTTTCACATCCTTGAGGTCTAGGCTATTCTTGATTACACTTGCACTCAATTGTATTATTCATTATCGAGTTGTAATATTGAATTTTTGGGTAATCATTCAACACAAGATATCCTTGTGAGTGTTCTTGTGGTAAGAACACACTTGGGTGATCTAGGTGTTAGGTGTAAGAAGATTGTGGTAATCTTCTTGTTGAGGTGTTGAAGAATTTGGTATTCTTCAAGGTTGAAGATTGTGGTAATCTTCACAAGGTGCCGTTGGAGATTGTGGTAATCTTCAAGAAGAGATTGTGGTAATCTCAAAGGTGGTGTTGAAGAAGAGTGTGGTGCTCTTCAAGGTGTTGTTGTAAGTTGATGTTGTATTAATTTGTGGTAAATTAATAAAATCTTTTTCTTTTTGAAATCCATCCCTGAGGATATCTTTGGGGTGGTAGAGGATTAGGCCCTAGGTGGGTTGAACCTCTTTAAATCGGCGTGTGTTGTTTACATTCCGCACCTTTATTATTGTGTTTGAGCATTTGGTTCGAAAAAGAGGGCGAAATCCAAAAGATGGAGATAATCTATTCACCCCCCCTCTAGATTATCGTAGCCGCTTGGACTTACACGGCCCTCGCCGCCCAGACTCGTAAGACACTCTCTCCGAACTAGAAATCCCTCCGGTACAAACTAAGAGACGAAGAAGAATCATCAAGCGATCCGAGCTTGAGAAACCGGTGAGTCGCCCACTCACCGACACAGATATGGAGGCTACTCGGAGAAGTAGAGTCTCCGGATATCATTGATAAACAAGCTAAAGTCTTCAAGCGTCGCAGAGGCAAATCAAGACCATTGTAGTTCGAGCAAGTGAGACACAAGAAGAGCCGAGAAAGCACACTCGCTGTTGTGGGATCGTATCCCCTCCCGCAAGATGCACCGACATTGTGGAAAACCGAGCTTGCTACCTTCTATCCCCGAGAATGAGGGACAACGGGGAAGAAGGCTGATAAAGATGATGATGATGTGATGATCCTATCCCCACCTTATCCGGACATCCAAAATCATCTGCGAGAGTGGAGGAAGTGGAAATTGAGTCGATCCAGGAGCAGTTCCAACGGCCCGAGTTTATCGAAGAAGAGGAACCGATGAACTTTCTTGGAGTGACCACTTTGTGGTCCAAGCATTGGATGAAGAAAAGCGCACGAGATATCTTGCAGATCTTCAAGGACAAGGAGAAGGAGAGACAGGAGGAAGGCGAGGCACGTGAGAAGGCCAAAGATCATCGCCCTATCACCGCACCACAGAACACACACATCATCTCCTTGACGTCTTATCGGATAGTGATGAGGATCACGGACCTGCCGCCACGTAAGAGTTGCAAACGCAGCAAGCAATGCACGAATACAGAATTCTTCATGAGCAAAGAATGATGGAGGGACCAGGAGAGTCCTCCAAAACACGGTGGAGATAGACCCAATGGGAGTGGTGCAAAGATATTGCCACGATTGTTGCCGCTACCACTTCCCCTGACTCACTCGGAAGAAGGAATTAAGGAAGCGGCGATGAACGGGTTAGTGGGGACCCCGATCGAGCAACCCCTAATGAAGGTGTCTTACCACCGCCCCAACGGCGAACACTCGGTAGAAACAAAGTAGGGAGTTTGGAGACGAGTGACCTCATTCCAAGTCACTCGGTGGTGCGCCACCGAGGGGGGAAACTCCTCCCTCGCTGCAGCAAGGTCGGAGGATCTGCAGATGACTCCACAACGAATCTAGGAGGCAAAGTGGAGAAGGAACAAACACAAAGTACTCAAGCAAAGTTGTCATCAACTTAAGCTCGGACGATTGAGACTATCTCGGTGAGGTGCCAACCGCTCTAAAGGCTAATGATGTTGTTGATGCGGTCAAGGCACAAGAAGGAATGTACCGGGAGTTAACACTACGGGTAATGAAAGTGCAATCCATGGGGTTGAGACTCCAATGGATGCCACCGCAGAGAAGACTCTAAGACAACCGACATCGTCGAAAGGGATGTCAGGCCTCGCCGCGATTGAGGCTGCAGGAGGTAATGAAGGCCAATGGGAGGTTGAGACTTCTCGGGGTAAAGAAAGTCAAGTAGAGAACATCCCTCCCGCTATCATTGATCCATCCGAAAAGGAGATAAGCGCACTTCACGATTCCCAGGATAATCTCGATGTAACCTTTTCGGGATCGGAAGAAGACGATGGCCGAGTCATCCCCGGATCGATCCAAAAGACTCGGTGAGGATGTTCCAACCACGAGCAAGTATGGCCTCAAGACTACTCGTCAAACTTTCAATTTTGATAATGAGCCACCCATGGAAATCTCATCATCGTCCGATGACGCCGGATAAGGCCGAGGACGTCAACTCAATTGGAGAAACCAATCGAGACCGACGAAGGTTGTTGAGGCAAGTGAGGCTCAACAAGTCGGGTCAACTTCACAACAAACCCGGTGAAACAGAGTCCATCGCGGAGCTCCCAAGTCAGCAGAGTTCGACTCCAAGGAACTTCACGCGCACCACTCATCATTGAACAAATCCCGGTTGCCCGTGATGATTCCTTTGTAGAATCATTTCCTTCTCTCTAGAGGTAACCGACCTCCCGAAGAGTCGAAAAGAGATCTCGCGCTTCCACTGGACCAAATCATGTCATTCCATCGACACCATCGTTCGGTGACTATGATTTTGACGTGCTTGGCCATCACCGCAACCGAGGGAACATCCGAAGTTCGGGAGGTGTTCAAAGCATTATTTGCTTTGAAATTGAGCGGATGGAGAGGCATCAGGCCTCGATGGACATGCGATTGGATAACAGAGATGCCAACCTCATCTGGCGACTTGAGAGGCATAATAGTCGAGAATCGGGAGTGGTGGCAACAGAAGAAACAATGTGCGTGGAACAAGCTAGATATTTCGTAACATTGTTCAACAAGTCGTTGGTATGGCGAAATGAGAATGCCGATGCAAAGACAAAATTGAGAGAACACATTGAGCACTTGCATGAATCTCACACTTTGTTGAGATCAAGGCTGCTGCGTGAGCAAAATAAGAATGAGCTCCTGCGTATGGAAGAAACCATGGATCGAAAAATTCAGCCTTCTCATGGTGAGATGAAGTTGCTTAAAGTTGAATCCAACGCTACTCGCTCGAGTTTTGTGCAAAGATATACTCAGAGACTCGGAGCGAACTCGACTATCAAGATACTCGACTTTTCGCTTGCTAGTATGTTTCCCAGGGTTCTCTCTCCTTTGATGATGCAAAAAGGGGGAAGAGGAATACCTTAAAGCTGAAGAGATCCGACGTTGAGAAGGAGGGAAGCGGTTTGTAAAGGGAAAGACAGTGAGGAGGTCTCAAGAGCAAAGAAAGGAAAGTCTGTTGAGGGGAAGGATCGAGAAATGTAACCTTAATGACTACACAAACCCCCAACAAGGTCTTGTCACGGTGATATTATCGCAAAAACTCCCAGTGACTCCGCCACTCCAACACACGATGTATCTATGGTGAAAAGAGAAAGACAGGTTGAAACAGGGGATGGAGGAAGTGGAAGGAAGGATGAATGCCCGAGTTATGGACATCTTGAAACAACATGGAGGCATTCCAAAGAGACAGAGACACTTATGCCATCTCGGATGCCGGGACCGAGCCAAGATCGTTGATGAATTTAAAACACTCACATCCCGAAGGATACTTCGCAAACATGTCCATGGCTCAAGCCGGGACTTATCTTGGGAAAAGGGTCTCACGCTATGTGAAGAAGGCGACAGCAGCGGACTCACCGGCTCTGCTGGTCACTCCGCCGGTCACTCGGTGAAGAAGAAGTCCCCGACAATACACGCCCGAGAGGAAGAAGTAGAGGAAGAAGCGTGGTGGAGGAAGAGGTTTGGACACCCAGGCCTCCGCCCAAAAACATTGAGTACATAGATCCGGCAAGAAATGAGGGATCTCATCAGTCTTGACCAAGTAGCCAATCTGCAAGTGGCTAAAAACAATCCGAGTATGTGAAAAGAATCGAAGAAGAAAATAAAAGACAAACTCAGCTATGGGAGGAGAGACAAGAGAGATTAAGAAGAGATGAAGTCGCCCGGAAGGCATATGAAAAGAAGAAGAAGGCGATCAAGATGAGAAAGAGAGAAGAAGACGAGGAAGATGAGAACGAAGAAAGAAGATGAAAGAAGGAGCGTGAAGGAGATGAAGTGTTGTTGTCCACCTTGTAAATTCTCTTTTTTTTTTTGCGTAGACATAAATGTTGCTTTGATACACCTTGTAAACAGTTGTGTAAAAGAACAAAAATGTTATGATCAATAAAAGAATTGATTCTACGCATACATTCTCTGTGAATGCACTATCTGTATGTATCTTTGCTATTTACATTTTGAATGTTTTAAGTTTTGGCATCATCAAAAAGGGGGAAATTGTTGGCAAATTTATTGTTTAGATTTTGATGAATGCTATGTAAAACTTAGAATAGGAAGTTGGCACCCCATTTTTGTTGTAAATCGTATTGTAATAAATAGGAGGGGTCAAGCCAAAATTTGAGTTAAGTCGGCTATGCCTAAACATGCAAGAAGACAACCGAGACTAGTAGGAAGACTCACATTGCGAGACAATTTGAGTTTGGCAAAAGAAGAGAAGACGGGAACTCGACTGAAGGTGCAACGGAGATGCAGCTGAGTAAAGCATCAGTCAAGTCAACTCAAGATAGCCAAGTCTCTAGTTGAAGTGACAGAAGAGTCATCTAATGATTGGAAGTCGACTCTAAGTCACCTGGGGAAAGCAAGGAAATGCGGTCAAGTCGAGATATCTCGAAAGAGATCCGTTGCCACGTAAATCAAGAGAATTACTTAAACAAGTAATATCTCCATGCTACCTTTCTCGGAGTGCTCGGTCCCTTAAGCGTGCAAGGGGAATAAAAACGATGGGAAGTACTACACCGTGTCGAGCTCGAAAAAGTGAAGAATAATTCATACGAGGAAGTGGCAATTCAAGGATCGCAACAAGACAAGCCAACGACCACAAGTGACTTTCAAAAATAAGCCTATCTCTTCGGGCAAATTATTGAAAGATCACTATAAAGGCCGAGGAATGACTCGAGAAAAGGGCCTTTTTGATTACCTGAACCACAAATATTCAAGCTAATATCTGAATTGTAATCAACATATTCTCAAAATCATTCAAGATTAATCCTCAAGCCTACACTACGAAGAAAATCAATCCAACACTCACCTGTGAAGGAAAGATAGCTTCAATCAGTTGAAGAGGAAACTTTAGAAGAAAAGGGGTCTACATTCCACGAAGGATTGTAGGAAGGTTCAAGGTCAAACCGGTCTCGAGTTTTGGAGGGCTTCGTGATCAAATCCAAAGAGCTTGAGCAAGTGAGTCAGAGTAGCAAGGCACGCCCTGTGAAGAAGGTTCGAGTCGGACGAGAAGCCCGGTGAGTGACCAAGCGCATCTCGGATCGAGTCCCAAAGGATCAAGTCGTTTGTGTGATCAAGACTTGTATCCGGACTATTACCACTCGTATACCGATCAATACTTAGTGGATTCCTCCAGGAGTTGGAGAAGAGAGGAGTAGAAGAATTACCCCATCTTCGAACCTCTATAAAAACTTATCGTGTCATTTACATTTCAACACTTTAATTCCTCGCATCTTATTTGTTTAATTCTCACGACATATTTGCTATCCACTTGATAATCTCTAAGTACTAAAACCAAGTATTAAATCATAACTAAACCAAACTTAAGGGTGTTAAGTCTTCCAATGAAAACAAACTACGGTTGAGCTAATTGGTCTTAACAAAGGTGAGTTATTCTATCAACAAATTTCGTCGAGTTGAGTGACTAACTCTTGATTAACTAAATTGGTTGTCCACCAAGGACACGGTGTATAGTATCAACTCGAACTTTAAAAAGGACCAAAAGAGAAAAGTTGGTAAGGTTTATTCAACCCCCCTTCTAAACCTTGCACTCACACCCCTTGGGACCTACAGTCTTTATAGTTCTTTTAGATGATGTACAATTAGTTATACAATGACGCACTGTTAGATATAAAATGATGGACAATTCAATATTAAAATGGTGCACATTTCAGCTATTAAAATGGTACACGGTTCAATTATAGAAATGTGATATTAATCAATCCCTTGATTGTAGGGGCGTGATTTATGAGAAGATGGTTACACCATTTTTTCTTTATAGTTCTTTTAGATGATGTACAATTAGTTATACAGTGATGCACTGTTAGATATAAAATGGTGTACAGTTCGTTATTAAATGGGAAGATGGTTACACCATTTTGTCTTTTATAGTTCTTTTAGATGATGTACAATTAGTTATACAATGATGCGGTTGTTAGATATAAAATGTTGCACGAGTTTAGTCATTAAATGGGAAGATAGTTACATCATTTGTCTTTATAGTTCATTTAGATGATGTACAATTAGTTATACAATGATGCACTGTTAGATAAAAAATGATGTACAATCAGTTATTAAATGGTATACAGTTCAGCTATTAAGTGGTGCACAATTCAGTTATGGAAACATGATATTAATCAATCCCTTGATGATATGGGCGTGATTTATGATATTTTACTAGTTACTATTATGTCATTTCCACCTATTAATTAATTAATTAATTGATAAATCAGTTATTTTTAATAGCAATCTGGAACATTGAATAAAATGTGTTGATGGATGAGATCAATCAACACTGCCACA
Source organism: Rehmannia glutinosa (assembly GCA_016081115.2). Taxonomy (NCBI): domain Eukaryota; kingdom Viridiplantae; phylum Streptophyta; class Magnoliopsida; order Lamiales; family Orobanchaceae; genus Rehmannia; species Rehmannia glutinosa. Next base: position 21,218,315 of record CM071936.1, read on the forward strand.
TGGTAAGAGACTGTCACACGAGATCTCATCCCTATATATACTAGTGTTTTACCGTGCGATGCACGGGTGTATATTTGTGAGGCCTCCGTTTTGTACTGTGACGTGTGTATTTTTCTAATAATTCTACGAATTATATCTCCTGAATTATATTAACTTTGATATAACATCAAACAATAGACATGAAATATTATTTAAATTTTTTTATTGATGAAGTCAAAAAAGAAAAAAGTATCATACTTCATAATATAAATAATACATTCAAGGCTGTGTATTTGTGTTCCATCATCAAAAAGTGATTTTTTATATAACCGCACAGGCGCACCTATATCTCCTATTTAATATTGGTCATGTCTAGATTTTTAATAAGTGTGAAAATTCGTGTCAAACCTTTTTTCAAGGTTATAGTAGTAAATTCGGATGAAAAATTATTTTTCAAAGTTGTTTGTATGTGTAATTGGTGGCAAAACTTTTTGTAAAAGCTCGTTATAAAATAAATAAAAAGTTAACACGTGTATATAAGATAATAGGAGAACTAAGTACAATAACTAATGAAATAGTAGTCAACAAAATATAGTTTTGCAACATTATTGTTTTCATTAGATTTATTTTTTGGAGATATTTTTCATTTTTGCCGATTTTACCATGTATTTTATTTATTCATGTTATTAAGTCAATTTTAATTTTTTTTTGAAATTTAGTTATGAAGATTTGCATTGTACTATTTGGACTTTCTATTTATTAAGTTATTCGAGTTCTCATATTTGGTATTTTTCAGGATGGGCGATGCACGAATTGTATTTGTACAAAAATAACTTTTAGTGATTGCAAATTTTTCAGAATTTCAATAAATAATTAATATATAAATTTAATTAATTTAATTATAAACCATACAGTTAAACAATATAAAATAAATTATTATATTATAAACCCTCTTCAAGGACAATAAATTTGGTTGATAACAAATTTTGTGAATGTGAATTGTATCTATTTATTGAACATATTTATCTATAGAAAAGTAAAATTTTGAAAAAAAATACAATTTCCCAATGCTAAATATTAATGTATTATATTTTCAATACAATCAACAATAAAATCATTTAAAATTCCAACATTTTTTAGGGTTTAAGAAGTTAAACAATTGTTAGAATTATTAAATAAATTAAACAAAAATCTTGTTTCATATTTAGCAACATAATTTTAGGAAAAAATAAAATATTTTAAAAAATAAAAATTATTCTATTTTATATATGTACATACATCATAAAAATATCAAACAAACAACGTCATGTCTAATATCAATATGTACAACTTTAAAAGTTTAATCAAAATACATCGATAAATATTAAAAAAATCTATTAATATGAAAAGTATGTTAATAAATATAAGAAGTAGTTCTCTATATACATTATTATGGATATAATTTTATATTAAATAAAATTTTGTTTCTTCTTACATGATATATATAATTATAACGCTATGTATGGATAAATATAATCTATATATATATAATAACAGAAGTTCGGAACTTTTATTTTCCCACTCTTTTTGCTTATTAATTATAAAACAATTGTAAATATTATAAATGGTAATTATTATAAATTCTTATATTAGGAAAATATTATAAGAAAATCATTGCAATTATATAAGTTAGAAAAATATTATAAGAAAAGATTGTAAAATGTATTCCTACTTTATATGTATAGTGTGACGCCCTGAATTTTAGCGATGTGAGATACGACGTTGTGTAGTGATTTATTTATTTGGTTAAGTAACACGAACCCATTATTAATGAAATGCGACCCGACTTTGGTTTATCTTTTTCAACGTCTATTACGCCTTCCTCGTTTTCAGGCCTAACGATTTTATATTCTCCTCTATTATTAATACTTGATCGATTGACTACGACTTTAGGAATATTGGACCCTAGATAATTTAGGAATATATACCAATCCTTATCCAAATATTTCACCTTATTCTATAATTCATCCCCGACCAACTTCCAATTTTTTTTTGTTTTGTTTTCTTCTTCACCCAACAACTTTACAGAAAATTTAAAAAAAAAAACAAATTACAAAATTTGGAGTATAGGACGTCCACATGCAAGAGGATGATAAAGAAGGATTCAACTACTTTCTTCAATTATAAACTTCCACATTAACAACTTTTATTTTTGTACACCTTCATTAATTTAAACACATCTACTACCCCATTTATTGTAAAGTTTTCACTTTTATTTAATTATTATACACACACCCTCTCCATTTTGTCTCCCAACTCACACAAAACAACAAGACATAAAAGAAGAAAAAGGTAAGGAATGAGACTTTTTCCTAAAACTTTCGGCTATGAAGAAAAATTGAGGGCAATCAATTCTTTTTTTTTTAACCTACAAACAACCCCACCTATTAAATTCTATTACATTAATTAAAACCAAAAGACAAGAAAACAAAAAATATACCCCCCTACATCACTCCCTTTCGGCCATAGAGTCTTGATGGGAATCAAATTTAATTTTTTTTTTTATCCTACCACACCACAAATCTCCCAACAATCCATTCTAAAGATTAAACATCAAAAAAAAAAAAATCTATCTCCCTACACAACAAAATTGGCCATTAAGGTTTCTAAGGAGAACAAATTTCATTTTCCATCCTACAACACCCAAATCTCTCATTCTTTCATACTTAGACAAAAACAATACACAAATCCTTCCATCAACAACCAATTGACCGAAAATTCAAAGTAGAAGAGGTAAGAAAATTTTATTTTTCCAACTTCATTTTCTTTCTCAAATCATCACCATATACCTTCACCTTCTAATCATGATGAATCATTTTCATTGAAGTACTCCTAGAGGAATTGTCTTGAAGAATTAGGAGACTTAGACTTGACTACAAGCTTGAAGAGGAAATTCAAGAATACTTGAAGACATTAAGGTAAGTAGTAGTCATTTGATCCTAGTATAATTTCTTTAGACTTGAGACTTTAGTTTTAATACCAAAATATGGTTTGGATACCATTTAGGGGCTGACCTTCAAGAGCTTGAGTCAAGAAGTTGATACAAGAAAAGACTCCATTTTAGATCAACCCGAAAAATCACTACGAGGTGGGTGAAAATTATTTCTACAAAAATCGCATCATTCTTTCTACTAGTGCACAAAAATACATGTTCATGTGAAAATATGATATTTTATGAATTTTATCAAGTATTTATAAGATTTATGTTTTAATAAAATTTTGAGAAAATAAAAAGATGAGTATGATATTTTTCTTGCATAAAATGTTGATAAAATTGCTCATCATTTGTTTTTATGATTTATGATGCTATGAATATTCAAATATATTTTAGAAATGTTTAAAATAAGTTTTTATATATTATTGGAATTCTGGACTTGCAACTTGTGCAAGAAAATTCGAAGATTGGGTTATTTTTGTAATTATTGTGAAATATTGGGCCAAAAGAGTAAATATGAAAAACTATGAAGACCACCTCTGAAAATTCGAAATATTGGACCTAATAATCCATAAATTTCATATATGAAGTGACTTGAAATATTTGGACCCCTTCCTGGCAAGAAAATACAATAAGGAACAAGTTTGATATCAAAATGTAAAATTGGAAAACTTAAAGGACTAAAACTGTAATTTTTAAAGCTGGGGCAGTCAAGGTATCTCGAAAACTTGCAGATTTATTTAATATAATATTTTGAACCTTTAGTTCAAATTTTATAACCATCCGACTTGAAACGAGCCTTTAACGACAAAAAATCGCTTTTGGGCCAAAATTGTAATTTGTGAAAATGAGGTACCTAACTTTCGAAATTTTTAAAACTGTTTTTACCACAACTTATTACTGTCCAAAGATGTTCTTTAAAATTAGAATCACCTCAAAATCCTTCCCGGTTTAAGAGTTAACAAATTTTAAAATATCAAGTCAAAAATCAAAATTTTTGTAAACTAGAGGACTAATCTGCAAATTTTATAAAATCTATCTCGAGCCTCTGAAAAATTTTAACCTCTGGGAATTTATAAATTTTGGAACTGACCTCACCCTTTTCCGAGTCCGAATTGAAACTTATCGAATTTTAGAAGCGGCAAGAGAATATTTTTCCTTAATAAAAATGATTTTTATTTTAAAATTTGCTAAGGACCTTGAAATTGATATTTTCTAACTTGGTTACCTTATAAAATTTTTAAGATATAATTTTTGTACTTATCGAATAAAAATATCGAGCTTGAACATAATGACCAAACCAAATATTAAAACCGGCTAAATTATCCACCCGATAACTAGACCGCGAGTTTTGTTTTGAAATAAATACCGGATATCGTGTGACCAAGATCACTCCGGACTTGCTAACCCGATTTTATCGAATTTTCGAAACAGTAAGATAGTATTTGGAAGAGAAATTTTGACGTAAAAATTTAAGTACACGTAAAGCGGAATTAAATGAAGTGAAGTGCAAATTGAAGTGAAATGTGAAGTGAAGTGAAATGCAAAGTGAAATGAAACGTGAAGTGAAATGATAAGTGGAAGTGAAGTTGAGAATGAAAGTGAAATGTAAAGTGAAATGAAACGTGAAGTGAAATGATAAGTGGAAGTGAAGTTGAGAATGAAAGTGAAAAGTAAAGTGAAAATTTAAAGTGGGATAATTTGCTTTCGGCTTTATCCGAGTGGGATAATTTGCTTCGGCTTTATCCAAGTGATGTGGGAAATTTGCTTCGGCTTTATCCAAGTGATGTGGGATAATTTGCTTCGGCTTTATCCAAGTGAAGTGGGATAATTTGCTTCGCTTTATCCAGTGATGTGGGATAATTTGCTTCGCTTTATCCAGTGATGTGGGATAATTTGCTTGGCTTTATCCAGTGATGTGGGATAATTTGCTTGGCTTTATCCAACCGATGTGGGATAATTTGCTTCGGCTTTATCCAAGTGATGTGGGATAATTTGCCCGGCTTTATCCAAATGAAGTGGGATAATTTGCTTCGGCTTTATCCAGTGATGTGGGATAATTTGCTTGGTTTTATCCAATTAAAAGTGGAAGTAAATTTAATAAGACAATAATAATGCTTGACTAATTTCGCAATTCTAACATAATGGCTAATGGAAATCTTTATACAAACAACGAGACAAAGTCATATACACTACATGCATTGATTTCAATGAAACTATTTTCCGTGCATAAAACAAGCCACACTCGCACACCTAAGCACCCACCCACCGAGAATTTTTGTCTCACCCCACCTTTTTTTTAACGGCCGGTGATGACCCATATGAAGACGTCCAACGAAGACGACCAAGTGACGGATTAATCCCTAAACTTAGTTTGCCGATCTACCCTTAAGTTTCGTTTATGAACAATTGCGATGTTGGATGTAATAGAGGGCGTAAGACCTCTTTCGCTTAGACAAATGGATTGTAATAATATTTCCATTGTGACTATTGACTGCTTTCCGAGAGGTTATGAAGAACTATGTTTATTTGAGAATTAATATTGCTCAAATATTTAGTGGATTGTATTCTCAAATGGGAGAACTGGCATGAGTTACCATTGGGTAACGGCTCCAAATTTCTGGGCGTTACATATAGAAATTATGAAAATATCATAAATGGTATTCCTATTTTATATGTATAAAAATTAGGAAAATTTTATTTACTTATATTCCTACTTATACCAAAAGTATGTATATAGTATAAATTCTATCTATATATAATATATAGATTTTAAAAATTATAAATATTATTTCACCATAATTTATATTAGTACATGTCAGTTCTTTATTAAATATATATTACAATGATGTGTTGATTCTATACATTATATCTTCATAAAATATATTGTTTATTTGTTTCAATAGTGTCATTGCAATTTAGTACAATATAACATTAATTAATAAAGTTTAAGATATTGATGACTATTCAAACTTTCCTAAATTATTTAATAATAGTTCAAATAGACGAATTATAATTTTATGTATCTTTCGCCATTGAATTAACAATTGATTTTATGTTCGGAGATTTTTTTGACAGTTTATTATTTATGTTAAATACTCTTATATTTATATTACTTAAATTGCATTAGGAAACACTTTGATATTATTGATCCTAAATTCGTAGCATAACCACCAAATATGGCTTCATCTTCACGGTCCCCTCTATTTCTGTTTTCATCAAGTGTTCCGCCAACATCGATATTATTGAACTCGAATTATGCAATAAACAAGAGTTTTTATATAAACTATATTGTAGATTTGTATGGACAATATTTGGTGAGTTTAATTTTTTTGATTATTCTTGTATTTTTTTAAGTTGTTTTTTGTATGATTTGCTTGTTTTTTATTATTCCTCATACTAACATACTTTCTATCAATGTGCTTTGTGTCAACATTTTTTGTGTCAACATACATTTTCTGTTCATATATATAAACTTATATCCCATGTTTTTGTCGGTTATTAGTTTTATACTTTTGATTCGGCAATTATTGTTTTTTTCCATTCGATAATATTTTTTTCGTTATGAGTTTTATAGTTTTGATTCAACAATTACTTCCATCTACTTATTGTAATGGCTTCTTATATTTTTCAATTAGAAATTCATTACAAATTGTAATTACATTAAATTTTTTGTGTCAACGTCTTCCATGCAAATTCGACAGCCAATTTAATGGTCTTACACCATTAAATTGTGATATGCATAATGTGAACGGACACACTTGGACGGTCAAAATGGTCAGCCCCTATGGCGCGTTCTATTTTACGAATGGATGGAGCAAATCCGTCCGTGATAATGAAATTTCAGATGGTGAAGTGTTGATTTTCTCTTATCGTATCAATATTTTTTAATGATGATTCATGTGAAAGAAGTCATGTGTACCTGACTATACATGTATTTGACATCAGTTCAGGTAATATATTATAGTTTAAATCACACACACACACACACACACACATATATATATATGATATTTTTTTAATTATAAATTAATTGATTAATTGATTGATTTAATTAACACATGCGCAACAAGCATCGATGATTCTAGCGATGGTGACATTAAGGTGGATACTGTTGAGAATCCAACTTTTCGATTGATTCTCTCAAATTCACATATAAAGAAACCTCGCTTGGTAAGTATTTACTCATATATATATATATATATATATATGTGTGTGTATGTGTGTGTGTGTGTGTGTAAGTTCGCGATATCTTAAGTTTATTTAGTGGTGAGATTTTTTTGTTAATATTTATTTTATCAGCAATGTGTACCTATGAAATTTTGGAACAATTTTATCAAGGGTACACACAAAGAACAAATTATGCAATTATAAGGCGTAATGGAAGACAATATTGAGTGAGGTTAAAATAAGAGAAATCAAGGATTTTCATGCAACGTGGTTGCCAAAATTATAATTGTTGTATACAATTAATAATTGATGATATTTAATCCCATAAATATAATAAGTATTTATTATTTTCTAATCAATCTTACAGATACAACACACTATTGATTGGAATTTTTTAAAATTGAGCTTTGGTAAAATAATTGGCGGTATCTAATTGTACTTTTAGTCATATACAATATCTATTAATATTTTATTAATCGAATTTGACAATACTATGTGAGCGGATAATTGATAAGATATTTAAGAAAAAAATAATGAGAAAATCGCACTTTAAGATTAAAGATTTATTAATCTATAAAATTTATAATGTATTAATTTTTAATAAAAAATACAATAATTGGTCAATGGGGCATTTTTTTCCATTCACAATGGAGTATAATTGTATGATTGGACAACAACGTATTAGATTAAGAAAAATAATTGATTGAAAGATTTATAAAACTCAAAATGGTAACAAATATTTATTGTTCGGAAATACTATATATATATCTTTCATATATTGATTGAAATTATTTTTTATACTGCCAAATTCTATTTATATTTAAATTAATTTTGGATTATGGATATTTTATGGATGATTTTGAAAATATTTTATTATGAATAAGATGTTTGATTTTTATATCATGCTTTTGAAGGAATATCTGGATTTTTATTTCATATTGATTCAATTATTCTTGCAATATTTATTTATTATATTTGTTTTTGAAATATTGATATTTTCAGAAGTGTGAACAAATTACTAATTAAGTTCAGTCTAGAAAAATGAGTTATCTTCAAATTGGTCCACTGATCAACATTGGTGTTAAATTTGATGATAATTTGATTAATTAAAAATAATTAACAACTTTAATTACTATCGAATAAAATTAGTATATACATGACATAACTAAGGCAACTAAATCAGATAAAAAAAAAGATATAAAATAAGTTACAATTTTGGACAAATCAATCCAAATATTATCCTAACCAATGCATGTTTTGGAGTTATCCAAAATTAGTGGTGCATGTCAAACTTCCCAGTGTATTTTATCATTTCTTTTGATTGATGAGCGATTCACATCAATCCATTGTTGATCAAAATGAGAAAACTCATGGAGTTTAAATACATCTATTGAAAATAAAAGTCAAAGAATAAATATTGATATCTGTACTATTTCTATACTTTGTTTCAGTTATATCATGTTTATGTTCGTAAGTTTTTTTGTGGATTACTATGATATTGTTGTAAAATTTATGTTAATACTATTAACGTTTATATCAATGACATAATAGTTCATTTTAAATTTTATTCACGATTTTCTCTACCATATTATTTTGAATAATATCTCAATTTATATTTTTTATTAACAATATGAAGTATTCATTTTTTTCAATAGTACAAGTACAATATAAAAATACATGTCTCACAAATTATATATAATTATTTATAGAGAGGTGTGTGAGAAAAGAAAGGGATGTATAAAACAATAATTTAGAGACATGCATAAATTGAGGGATAAATCCTTACAAGTTGAATTAGACATTTAAGTTTATAGTTGAAAATATAAAATTGTTAGATAATTATTTGTTTTTAATAACCTTATACGAATATTACTATTAAAATAAAGTAATAAATACTAGTTCATGTTAATAGATATTATAAATCAATAATATTAAAATAAAAATATACGTGCAACGCACGGGGTGAATTACTAGTATATATAAATAATATTTGGATACATATTTTGAGATATTTTCTTCAATTAAAATAAATATTTTTTGATTGAATTTAATCAACTTAAATACAATTCTATAATTATGAAGAAATGAGATAAGCTCAAATATAAACGATACATATTTATAGATAGTCAAAATACATGAATATGCAAATCATGTCTAGTAGCTAAAATGCATAATTTTTAAAGCCCCCTTTATAAAACAATGAGTAAATATATCATATATTTTCTTTTATTTATTATGTTTATTTTTTTATTTTATAAATGCAATATAGATGTCAAACTGAAGACTGTAAAAGGATGATTAATTGGATATATTATACGTAAAAAACAGATGTAAAATGGAAAAAATATTAAAGTTTAAAATAAAAAGAAAAAAACAAATATGATAATTAATGCAGTACACACACTTGTTTGAAAAACTTATATAACTCTATGTTTTATATAACTTTAAAAAATAATTTATTTAAAGAAAATTGACCACCATATATAATAAAATCTCATTTTATTAGTTATATCCGAAAAACGAAAAAAATATTATTTTTAGAAAGTGAAAAAAGTGCGGGAAAAGTAAGAGTTACTATTCTAAGAATAGTCTCTTATTATATATATATAGATATATTTGAGTTTGAAATTTTTATTTTTTTGACTTATAACTCGATAGTGGCCCGTTTAGCCCGAAAAGCCCTAGTGTTAGGCGGATGAGATCTTTATTCGGGATGGTGTTTATCATCTCCTATTCATCAAGACGGATGATTGCCACGTATATAAAAGTTACCATATTAATTTTGGAGCATAAATCAAGGCTAAATTGTGGGGTTTTAATACGGTAACTTTTGTACACGTGTCAATCATCCGTGCAGTGAAATAGGAGATGAAACACCATCCTGGAATAGAAGATCTCATCCAGTGTTAGACAGGTTCTAATATTGGTGGCCCATTTAATACCGCCCCATTTAACCCGAAGATCGTTTAGCCCATTCCATTTGGGCTGGCGAAAACCACTAGGGCTACCCATTTAACATCTCTACTCACCACTATCAATTTTTCAAATTATTATATTACATACATAAAAAAACCACTTCAAAAAACTATTTAAACAAACATTTTTTCATTTAGAAACATACATAAAATATAATTTCATTCATTTATCTAAATATAACATCAGTTCTCGCTTTTCAACGCTAAAAACTAGAAATGGACCTAAAAAACATAACATACAAAGGCCTCGGTTTTTAAGTTTTTATTCTTCTTGCGTTTTTGGGCGGGCCAGAAGAGTCGTAGTTGCCTGTACGAGCTTTTATTTTCTCTCTCAAAATTTTCCTCTCTTTCGCGCTGTTCAATCCCTTTGGATCGATGCTTGCAGGTTAACTTCTGTGCTCTACTCGTAGTTCTTTAATTAAATTGTGCTAGAAGTTGTATGATTTTGTGAAGCGGGGGGAAATCTGGAAAAGCCCTAATCTTGCACTTTGCTCAATTAGGGTTTTTGAGAGTCTGAATGGAAACTTGAAGTGTTTTAATTATGGGTTATGTGTTAGTTCGATCTTTGACATGACCTTTGTTTGCTTAAGTTGGCGAATTTCCTGTATTTTTTTTCTCTCCTGGAATTTGGAGGAATAGTAATGCGGTTAATTCTTCTCTTTCCTGTACTTTTTGCTATGTCCCCCTCCCTTTTTTTTATATATCAACTTAGTTCGTTTTATTATTATTGGCAGTAATGATTTTAGGCAGATTGTTTTTAGTGATGCGAACTGACTTAGTTTCATTTCGTATTTGCATTTCAGTATTTGAAAGTTGTACTACTCTTTGTGGAAATGTTGTGTTTGGTCATGCCAGTGTTTACTGAGTTTTTTAAGCTGTAAAGATTTTCAGCTGGAACTGCACTAGTTAGGGCAGAGATTAAACATTGTTGTTTTTTCTAGAGCTTCGAAAATTATATTGATCGAAAAGTTGTACTATGATTTTGATGTTTGCTGATGCTTTAGATGACGTGGTTTTATTGTCTTTGGTAGTTTGTAGCTGCTAAGGTAGCTGACAATTTTTTTTTTGGAGGGGAAATGACTCTATAGATATCAGACTTTCACTCTAATAATGGCTGGAAAAGCGAGATTTGAGTCGGCCCCTGACTCCAGTTTTGCAGGGAACCGCCAAAGTGGGCAAAGAGGATACTCCGTTCCCACTTTGAATAGATCTACAAACAGAGAGAGAGCAGATAACAGGAATTTTGCTTCTGGGAAATCAAATTCTAGGGGTAGTGCTACCACTTCAGGAGATGGTATTACATTATCACAATGCCTGTTGTTGGAGCCAGTTGTTATTGACGATAAAAAATATGCGCGGTCCGGTGACTTAAGAAGGGTTCTGGGTTTCTCTTTCGGTGATGCTCATCTGAAGAATTCATCTTCAGGGACTGTGGACGAATTGAAGCGATTGAGAGCTGTGGAGGAATTGAAGCGACTGAGAGCAAGTGTTGCAGATACTTGTGTTAAAGCAAGGTAACTTTGTCTCTCCCTTGTTGGTTTCTTTGGAAATGTGCCTGAGGCCGGGATCTTTGCGTCGACGCATATAAATTGTCATGCCCGCATCTGTTTTCTAGTCTTGCTGATGGATATCCTAATAAAGTGTGTCATTTACATGTTGTGTTCCACTGACATTTGTGCTAAATTTGTCAAACTTGATCTTTAATTTGAATGTTAATTTGAGTGTCAAACTTGACAGTTGGGCCTTCCACGGTTTTATTTTTGAAACCTATTATTATGATTTTATGCCATTTCAAAATCCAGAATCATGTTTGTTTGATCTATTTTCAATGGAGATGCCCATTTTATCTTTATCTTTTTCCACAAAATGTAACATCAAACCTATAATTCCGATAATTCTTTACATGACCATTACTAATTACTTATACAAAAAACAAACATAATTCCCTGAAAGCTATTTAAAACAAACATATTATCATTTCCAACCTATATACGATTTCATTTTCATTCCTTTATCTACAGACAATATCACCTTTTGCATGAATAAACCAATAGAAAATCAAAGTCTTAATATATATTCTGGAAATGAGAATTCTTATAACGATACGAGGCCTTAATTATTTTTAGTTATTTTCCTCTTTTTCTTGTTCTAAAATACATTCTTATTTTTGGCCAGTGATAGAGCAAAAAAGTTGGATGATCATTTAAATAAGTTGAACAAGTATTTTGAGTCCATGTCCTCTAAGAAGCAGCAACAGAATGAGATGCTGACAAATGACCGATCTAGTGCGTCAACGTTGAAGATTGGATCTCTGATACATCGAATCACTACTGAATTTGGAAGTAAAAAACTTGATGATCGGCCTAAGAATGTTGGAATGAGTAACCGCTTACGGACATCAGTGGCAGAAACTCGGGTTTGTAACTGCATTATTCTTTTTTTATACGCCTCTAGCAACTTTTGATTTTTTTAAAGATCTTTTTCCTATTCAACAAATAAAAGATCAGCACTGCTGAAATTATACCTTTTGTTTTTAAATCTCATATATTTTCTTGAGTACTTGGTGCCAACAATATTTCATTCATTGTGACAGTTTACTTACCAATTACCATGGGTTAGGAAAACCATGGAGAAGATTACTTTCTGTCACTAAGTTAAAATACCAAAACACAAACACCTCACACGTTTTACCTGGTGACCTTCAATGTAGCAAGCTGTAACTTTACAAAATTATGGAACGTAATGTAGCCATATGATCCAGCTGAATCTTCATAACCACTTCTATTTGAGCAATCTTGTTAAAATCTTAAAAATCTCTGTTCTAATTGGACATCCTTGTGACTTATAATGGCCTAATTTATTTTTTTCATTTTTACTAGTAATAATTAATGGCCTAGCTTATTAGTTTGGTTCCATCATGTATCTTCTTATCCTGGAGCGTGTTTGATGCCATTTTCATTTATGTATTGAGAAAGTTATTACTGTTTTCTCCACTTTCAGGCAGATTGTTGGACTAGTGGAGTACTGCGGCAGCCTTTGCCGGTGACAAAAAAGAGACCTGCTTAAAGACAGCAATGCAGATTCTGATATTGTTAAGGGAAAAAGAAGGAGATCACCTGCTGGTGGAGAAAGCCAGGAAAAGAAAATGAAAATGAAACACTCAGTTGGTGCTGTCTTGTCAAGATCTGTTAATAATGATGGGGAATTGAAAAGAACTATGCATCATAAGCTCCCTATTGAATCTAGCCTGCAGTCCAGTGATTCCACCCATAGTTTCAGGTCAGTGTGTCCATTACAAACCAAAACTTATATGTTTTTAGCAATTATGCTGCTATTTAATGTTTTATTTGCTTTTTGCATAATGCTGTTTACATATGCCATTATTAGAATAATGTGGATTGAAGCTAATTTCGTGGGTGTTCTTAAGGTGTAAGAAATTTCATGGAACTTGTGTGTAAAATGGAGTTGAATTTGTCCATTGTTTGTCGATTAGAGCTGATTTATGGAAAATTCTGGAGCTTTTAGGTATTTGTTGTTGTGTTCCGAGTACCATTCTTTGAACACTTTGGACACAAATCTTTGATCTATATAGAAGTGGCTTACGTGCTTTAAAATTTGCACTATTTTCTCAGCTAAAGAGATCTGAGCATTTCATATTATATGTAGATGTGCACAATCATAGTTTAGTTGTTGATGGGATTGGGAATAATCTATTCGAGCTTAACAAGCCTATATATTGTATGAGCTTGCTCTGATTTTTTAGTTAGCATGAGCATTAGTTGAACTCAAGTAGCTTGATGATTCACAATATATTTTATCATTTCTGAGCATTTCTATTTGGGTTCAAACGAGCATGAAAATATACGCGATGGTAAAAACCACTTTAACCGATAGTCCTTGAGCTGAATTTTAAGTGGCTTGTAAGTTTCTGTTTTGGTTATTTGAGCCTTGAGGATGATTTATCTGCTTTCAAACAAGAACCTTAGCGCTTGGGCAGAAGTTATTTAGCACTGCAACACCAAAAAATCAAGTTAGACTAGGTATCAAGAAAATTTAACTATTGGTCCCATAAAATAAGGGATGAAGCAATTTTGGTCCCATGATTTCAAAATAGTCTCACTAGAACGGTTTTGTTGCAAAATTAGCCCCGCCGTTAAATCTTCCATTAGTTTTTCTTGGCATTATAATTTGGCCCTGCCATTAAAATATAAGAATAATTTAAAATAAGTTTAACATAATAAAATTATAAGTATGGGATTTACATAACTTGAAAATATAAGAACTATAATATAATAATTTTACTGTGAATCTAACGGAAGTATGGGATTTACATAACCTTAAACCCTAAACCCTGAGGCTAAACTATAATAATAATTTTAAAATAAGTATAAAATAGTAAAAGAAATAGATTTACATAACTCGAAATATAAGAATAATTATAAATAAGTATAAAATATTAAGAAAATAAATTTATGTCTATTTTATAAAAAAATAATTTTTTTTGCCCTACAATTTGCATGCTTACCCAAAATTCTCTCTTCACGTTCGGTGATCGTTGCTCCATATCTACCCTTAGTCGCTACTTTAGTCCTGACCATACCCAAACATCGCAGCACACAGACCACGGTCGCGTATCATCCCCATGACCTTACCCAAGCATTGCCAACCTTGCACGTTTACATCACATACTCTTCAACCCATCTGCGTCTCGTAGCCACTTCAACCACAAACATAACCTCTCATCCCAAAAACCATCACTTGGCCACACTCTCGCCGACCAAATCCTAGCGCCGCTTCCACCCTCTCAACCCAAAGCCAACACGCGCTGCTTCTAACCACCAAGATCCGCTAGCTACCGTGTCTACTCTACAAGCTCGCCGTTTCTAATCATCGGGACACGATTTGTCGGATTCGTTGTTGCAAATCCTATTAAGGTGCTTTAATAAATCCTAACCCCGAAATCCCGAGAGGCCACCATAAAGGTGTGCGCCTCGAGGCAGGAGAGGCTTTGCGCAGTGCGCCTTTCACCTTTAACGGTATGTCGAGCACCATCGAACTAAGCTAAGTTTGGATTGAAAGATCTGCGTGAAGAAGCGGTAGTGTAATTAATATATGAGTTGTTCAAAACTTGGTGTAAGCTTGATTGCAAAGACAATGCAAGTTCCAAATGCAAAGGATAAATACCCAATTGAGTCAGATATGGTGTTTTACGGAGTTATAGAAAAAATATGGGAGCTTGATTATCATAGTTTTTGGATACCAATGTTTAACTGGAATTAGGTAGAGAATAATAATGGTATCAAAGTTGATGATCTTTATTTCACCTTTGCAAACCTCATAAAATGGATCCAAACCTGATTCATTTATCATGGCGAGTCAAGCAAAACAAGTATTTTATATTGAAGACCCGCAAGACTCATATATTGTGCTTTCAACTCCAAGTAGGGAGTACTTAGAATATATGAATGGTGATGAATTGGAGATACTATAATCCACCATCAATGTCCTACCAATGGGATGCCATCGATGGATGTTGATGAAACTAATGAAAATGAGCCACCATGCATTCGTGAAGATTTTATTTGGTTTGACTTCTAAATATCTTATTTTGGTAATCTTTTGTTGTTGAATATATGGATGCAACTTGTTTTATTTTGTTGGTATGAATTGATGAACTGTGTGATTTTACTGTTTATTGTCTATCACGAATATTTAGAAATGTTAATGTAACTAAGTGTCTATGTGAACATTTTAACCGATGATGTGTGAGTTTAATTGTTGAATGATATTATTTTTTGAACTTTGCATGTTTTATTTTTTTGATTTGGATTTGTTTAAATTATTTTATACCATTTGTTGCACCAACAGGCTTCTGGACTCTATGGCGGCTCTTAGAAAGTTGAAAGGCGGGCATGATGATGTTCATAAGGGTAAAGCTGATGTTTCGTCGGATGCTTCTCATGAGGAAGATGGGGATAGCATGGAGATTGACTCTAGAGATAGCCAACCAAGGGTATCTACGAGAGGTCGTACTCATATGTATAGACTGGCCATCCAAAAGGCTCGCGGAGTTAAGACGGACATCAGACTTAATAAGCTAGGACAGGCAGTAGGAAAAGAGGCTGCTGAGTTGCAAAGTTACATTGGCGTCCTCGCCGAGAGAATGTAAAGATTACTTACAAGTCATGGAAGCATGTGCCAAAAGATGTTAAGGAATTGATTTGGGAATCTGTTAATGTAAGTGAATTATGTTGTTTTGCTCCTTTTGTTTTATGTCTTTGTTAAGCATATGATAATTTGAGGAACATCGTCATCTTGACTTATTTAAGCAGTGACCTGCATTACAGATGTATTAACATACAGTAAGTGTCTAATTCTTGAAGTGCCTTCTTTTTCTTTCTTTTGTTATAGTTGTACTACAATGTAGATCCAATATGGAAGAAGGCATGTTTGAGTTCAGCAGGTTCAAAATGGCGTCAATATAAAACCAATCTAACTAGGCAATTTGTTTGGAAACATAAAGATCATCCTAAGAAGTTGAAAAACCACCAAAAGGATATGGTATTTCACAGGAGGACTGGAACTCTTTTGTGATTAGCCGCATGTCTGAAAGTTTCATGGTAAGTAAACATGTACATATTTAATTTCTTAATTTGGTGTTTTCTAGTAAGTCCATGACTATTGATTCTCAATAATGGAATGGAATATCTTGTTTATTTGACAATGATTGTATTATATATGAAAATTGTAGAAATTAAGTGAAGAGCAAAAGGAAAGAAGGAATGCAAACATATACCCCCACCGACTTGCCCGTAGAGGATATGCCGCATTAGCTGAAGAAATAGTAAGTATTTTGTTAAATCTTTTGTGACTTGCAGATAAAATTGATTGATATATTATTCAAAATATGCGTGTTAAACTTATTATACAGTTTTCTTAAATAGTTTGATCATTCTTCTTACATGTAGGAAAGTGAATTATGTGATGATGCTGAAATAAATAGAGCTATTTTGTGGAAGAAAGGACGAGCCAATAAAAATGGGGAAATTGAAGGTGACCATCTGAAAGAAACAGTTGCAAAAATTGTAAGTAAACAACTACACATGTACATATTTAATTTCTACTTGATGAATGGAACCAAGATTTTGGTTTTTTTGTGACACCTTTGGGACAATCGTTATGGCTAATCTATTTGCAGTAATTCAAATATTAGGTTGCTTTCAGGTAAATTATGTTGCATTTACAGTTTCAATCTGGAGGTTATAAATGCTTGAAACACAAGTAACTGACTCATTGCTTTTTAGTTGATTAACTATAGAATTTCCCGACAGAGAAAAACCTAACAAGAAGAGCTGACATTTGTAGCCTTTTTGTTTCTCTCTTATGTTAACTTCTTTAAGATTTCAGATTCTTGAGAGTCACTTAGGAAAATATTCATAGTTGATTCTTATAAATATCGGAAGCTAATACATTCACTGAATATATACAGAAAAGTAGCTCTTGAGGAACTTTGATTTTTAATCTTGTTTTTCTTTTGGAGGCATGGATTGTAATATCCTGATTTATCACCTAAAAGATAAAATTCTCAGAAAATTTTGGCAGTTTAAAGATGGGCCTGATATCTGATTTAGGCGGATCTGTGAACCTATAACATAATTTTCTTTAGCAGCTTATAGTTAATGATTATTGTCTCTCTATACTTTAAAATGGTAAAACTGATAAGTGATAGGAATTTGACTAGCCTTCATTGAGAAGCATGGAACCTTTCGGTGACACTTCTAATATCATTCCCTCCTTTTTATCCTGTAAATTCACTGCAGACCAACATATGCTTATTTTGAAGGGAGAATGCCTAATTACAACACTCTCCAGGCTTATATTTATCGTCTATTTTACACCTCAACATAAATTGGTCTTATTACATCTGAAATATGTATCTATTTGCGTGGATTAGTTTGACTTTGCATATTAAAGGTTCCATTTTCTTTACTTGCTTTACTATTCATATTGCAACATATATGTATTCTTATAGTATTTTATTTGACTTTATCAAGTTGAACAATACTAAAATTAAATACGTGACTAAATATGATCAAGTCAATACCTTTTTGTGATTATTTTACTAAACTTAGTAGATTTCTGAAATTTATATCTGCTTTCTGATTAAGGTTTTGTTGAATGACAGGACAATTATATAGAGCAAAAAAGAGGGTAAGCTGAAAATCGAAGGAGCAACGGAGGATATCCTGACAAAGGCACTTGAAAATCAAGAACATGCTGGACGGGTGAGGGGTATTGGAGGGCATATCACTCCATCTACGTACTTCAGAGTTCTTATAGGGAAGAAGCCAGTTGACAGAAGGGCAGAGCAAAGGAACGAGTTGATGGAGGCCAAGAAATTAATTGCTGAGCAGGGTGATCTTATTAAAGAGCAAAATGTACGCTTAGAAAAATTAGAAGCAATCTTCATCAAAAAGTATGACACTGACAATGATGAGAAAGCTAGCTGTTCTGTTAAGCCTAAACATCAGTCCAACAAAGATGAAGCTGATTTAGTAATTCTTGACAGAAAAGTTGCTTTAGAGGTATATGTTCAAATGGTGTTTTATTGTTGACCGTCATTGGCTAATCGCCTACTACTGGCTTTAATAATTACAAAGTATCAATACAAAACTATATTAATATTATGTGGTTTTGTATTTCCGTATTTAACTTATGATTATTTGTCTTTAAGGGCTCTGCAATACCATTGACATTCAAGTCTAAAACGAGGTTGATGCATATGGTACAATTGTCCATGCTGATGAACCTGATAACTTTCTTGATGATGAACCTGACAACTTTCTTGATGATGAACCAATACCCACAAATTGCATGTACATTGCCAATAATCAAGCAATGACTGAATCAACTCCTTTGCCAGTTAAAATCCCTGTGACGCATGATTGTCTTGATGATGTCGTAGGCAACCATGTTGATTCGCCTACACACCTGATAAAATTGCAAAATGAGGTAAATGTGATGTTATATTTTATTTAAATGCTCAAGAATTTTAGTTTGACACATATCTAACATGTGTACATTTGCATTAATTGTAATTAGAAACCTAGTACAATGAAAGTTGGGGATGGGAAAAACAAGAGTAAAGTTGTCAATTCCGACATGCCAAGAGATTTGTATATGTTCTACGGTTGTTGTAAGAATGTGCTACAGGATGGAAAGAGTATCTCTATCACTTTAGATGATGATGTCTTTGGCACAGAGAAGGTGATCCATGTTGACCTTTCCGACATCACCCATTTCTGTGAATTGGAGTCAATTTCGTGCTATTCTATAATTGTGTACATATGGTAAGCCTTCTAAATAATTAGACTTTCCTATAGTTTTTACAAGTTGTGAATACTTCATTAGTTTATTATACTAACTTCTTTTGATTTGTTTGAAATGGTAGGCATCTGTACAAAAAGATGAAGGAAGACTTTGTGGATAACTTTTTATTTGTGGATCCATATCATATAGGGCATGTGCCAACAACAAGAACAGATAAAAGTTATCTCCAACAACTAATGGTAGCCAGGGCACGTTTTTTAGCAGATAGGCTGAGCAATGCATCGATTAATCAAGTAGTTTTGGCGCCATGTAATATAGGGTAAGTAAGAATTACAATATCAGTTTCAAATGCATATTGTTAACTTGTTGAATTGCCTGTACTAACTATTTATTTGTGTTTAGTTATCATTGGATTTTGACCGTAATCGACCCTTACAAGGAGACTGTCCATGTGTTGGATCCTCTTGGCCCCCGCATTCGCGATGAAACTTGGAGAGATGTTGTTAATCTGTAAGCTTTTATTCACAAGTAAATCGATAAACTAAATATCACTTCAATTATCACTGACCTTATGATGTTTTAAGTGCTTTAAAATTGTTTAATGCGGACAAGGGAAGGAAAGGCAAAAAGAAACCCCAATGGGAAGTAATCAGGGTATGTCCTTGTGATTAACATATATTGTTCAATGTACTTGAATTATTAATTAACATTTTGTTTCTAACATAGGCTCCTATTCAACCGGATGAAAAGCAATGTGGTTTTTTTGTAATGCGATACATGAGAGAGATACTTCACGAATGCATCAACACTAACAAAGCTTCATTGCGAACAATAGTAATTTATATTAGTTTGAAATTATGTGATTTATCATTTTACAAAGTGATTAGTAGATGTTTTTTACTAACACAATCTGTGTTCACAGTTCAAAAAGGTGATTACACTCGAGCACAAATTGATGAAGTGCGTTTGGAGTGGGCAAAATGCATACAAGATCACATGTTTGAGTAAAAAGGTATTCACTTCTGGCTTTAGAGCTATTAATAGTTGTAATGAGATTGTTGATGGAAGGGCCTGGAGGGTAATGTGTGCTTGACTAGTTCCTTGGATTGGTGACCCAGCATGGTGTGGGGTGGATGATAGAAATACGTTACCCTATTAATCAATATATCAATACAAAAACCCTGGATGTTCGGATTGAATAGTGTTGCAAGTTAATGATGTAACACTAAAACATACAACACAATCACACATCGGAAACATAAATAATACCAGGATTTTTAACGTGCTTAGATTCCTCAATCTTAATGCACGAGGCCATGCCCAGAGAAGAAACAATCCACTATTAGAAAAACACAGCGTATTACAAATACAAATGGATTTACGAATAACATAAAGCCTCCCTCTTTATAAATTCACCAACTCTTGTATTCAACTAATCTCTGATTGTTTATTCCAAAATATCAACCCTATTGGAATCCCTCCGACTTCAAGGCCTTGAACGGTTGAGTCGATCCACACCGTAGATCTTTACCTTCTCCCGAAGAATAATAAAAGTGAACAAATGATTTTCTTGAAGAAGAATTTGTAAGCTCAAAGTGTTTTTCTGGATAATTTCTTGAAGGGGCTTACTTACTTTTATACTTATCAAAACCGAATCCTCTTGCTGATTTCTAGAGACTTCCTGATTTCTAGATATCGGTTACGAACTATAAAAGGAAAAACAGCATAACACAATCCTTTCCTTATGGGTGAGAAACATATGCATAAGGAAAGTGAATAGATTGCATTTAAAATGACTGAATCAATTTAGATTAATCATCCAAGATTATCAGCAACATTCACATAATAGACAATATGCCAAATATCGAAGCACAAAATCTGGCATAAAATCCGCCCGGATTCTGCGCCATCGAGTGTTGCATCATAGAGTTACAACACCGGACTTTGCTTTGTGCATAAAGACCAAGTTTGCCAAACATCTAAACATTAACATTGGATATAGGTGCTTTCTAAGATCATCCTATATGAAAGATGTATGACATGTGTGCCACTATAGGACAAAAAGGCAAAGAAGAATAGAATATGACTCTTCGCCTTTCAAGCATACCTCGAATATAGCCTATATAATCCCTACAAGCAAGAACATAACCTTCTGGTCATTGACTGCATTACTAGATGGACCAACATTATCATTCCCTCAGTTTAAGCATGACAGAGGAGGTAGCTGACATCCAATTTCACTAATACTCAACCCATCTTCAACATCCCTATAGGGATTGATTTCAACTATCCAACGATTAGTGCAATGATCTCTTTATACATTTTTTTCTGTTTTGGGTTTTGGATTGCCCAACTAGCAATAAAAAACAGAAAACTATACTGAAATTGCACTGTAGCAGAGTGCACATTACAGGCATTATCATCTTGTATTTTGGGATGAATACTTTCATTGACGCTGCAGTTTGAAAATTTGTTTGTGCTTCTGGTTAAATGGAGCTGATTTCAAATTAGTTGCAGAAATAATAAGACACCTATTTCAATCCACCTTGAGTTTGTAATTGGCATCATTTGCTCAGATGATGAAGCAGCATCCTCTATGTAGGTTTGAAAAGATTTAATTAGAAAAGTGGAGTTTGATATGTTTATTTGAGATAATTTTCATCCGCATATATACTGCACAAGCATAAGGGGCTGTTAAACTTGGACAGGATTGAAAAATAGTGAGGGGTCTTATTTTGCTTAGCGAGTGAAAAGCATTCTAAGTTCTCGTGTTCCCCTTCGTTAATGTGCATGATTTATTGATTTAGAGACTTTGAGGTTACTTTAAATTATTCTGAAACAAAAAGAAGAGAAAGATGTGATGAAGTCTAGGTTCAAATAAATATTAGAATTTTGGTTTACATAGTTTGTGGCTCTTTATATGAGCAAATAGAGATTTAAGGTTCATGTTATGTCTTATCAGGTTGAAATGAGCGCAACAACTATTTAATGCAATTTGCATGATGATTTTGTGAAGGTTTTAGAAATGATGACTGGCCAGCCTACAACATTTTAATTGTCATATATATCATACATAGATTTGCTGATTTATGCTTTGCATGTGCTAAGGCATTTTTCTCAAGAGAAAATTATATTATTACTTTTTATGAATACTTTCATTGAACTGAATTTGGATTAGATCAACTTAATGCATGTTGGGGTTAGTTTTTATGCTCTGGCTGACTGGTTGTCTTTACTCTTTAGCTTTGTTTTTAGCTATATATAAATTTGTGTCTCTGTGTACTCTTCAAAGTATATTGTTGTATAACTCAAGGGGTTATGGCTGAACTTTTTTTATTTAGTAGTTAACTATGAAGTATATCTTTCTTAATGCGTTTTTGACATGTTTTTCCTTTTCTCATATTCGTTTATGTAGGTTCATGGTGATTCCAGTGGAGATGGTGGCGTGAAATTGGACACGCCGGCTGATTTTGGATTTGTTGTTTGAATGGTTGGTCGTTATGTAATTGGACAGGTTAATATCATGTAACTGGACAGCTGAAGATTGACAGGTTCATGCTATGTTACGGTTTTCTTCTTATGGAATTGTTATGTAACCATATGGTAGATGGTGGTCTCTTCTGACCTCTGTCTTTGGCTATAAAGATTGGTATTGGCATTTGGATTGTAATTGTTGCTTAATTTAGATATATTAAGTTAGTTTTATTTCTCACAAGGTGGCAATCCGTTTAATTTTGAATAGACATTGTTTTTTAAAAGCAAAACTAACTGAAGTTAGTTTTAACCAACTTGTTGCCAACATCGACTTATAATTGTTTTTTAACTAGTAATGACAACAATATTGTGGGCAAGACATCAGTTCAGAAACGGATGTAAAATTTTAACCGATGTCGTTTTTTTAACTAGTAATGACAACAATATTGTGGGCAAGACATCAGTTCAGACGGAAGTAAATTTTTAACCTACATGACATCGGTTGTAAACCGTTGTTGTATTGTGGACTAAAACGGATGTTGATGATCGTTGTCATTATTGGAAAAGACATTGGTTTCTAAATGATGTTGAAGAACCCTCTTCAACAATAGGGACATTAACATCAGTATTTTTCTTAACAGACATTGACTAAAAAAATCAGTGTCGATTTGCTTTCTTTCTGATATTGTAAAGATTGTGACTTTACAACTTTGATTTTTATTATGTCTTACATTTCAACAATATATTTTAGCATCAGCATCCACACACACTCAAATAGTCATAATGTTTTGTGTTTATTAACTGGAGCACTTAATGACTGTTAACCCTTGAAACATTAAGTAGATTTCAACACCCCTTTAATAAGGGCATTACATTAGAATTTTTTTTAACAAACATCGGGTGAAATTGATGTCTATTTGTTTTTTTCTTATAGTGTAAAGATTGTGATTTTACAGCTTTTTTTTTTTTTTTTGAGAAGCGTGATTTTACAGCTTTGATTTGTATTGTTTTTTTTATATTTCATCAGTATATTTCAGCATCAACATCCACACACAGTCGAACAATCATAGCAGCTAGACCACTATCTTGGACCAACATGTCTTCTACGATCTTCATTTGCAGAATGGCTGCTAACTTGCTGGATAACTTCCTTCATCAATTTTTATTTTTGCATCTCTTGGACTTTATCGACATTCTTGACTTGAGTCCACGGTTCTATCTTAATGTGTTTCCTCTATTCTAGACTAGGGATGACAATGGATAGGATTTTGATGGGATTCAATATCCTCCATCCCCATCTCCGGGTGTTTAATTTTCTTACCCATCGTCATACCTATCAGAGGACCGGGTATTCATACCCTAGCCATTATTCTATTACCACTTACAATTATATTTTTTCAAATTTAAGTTATTTCAATGAAGCTATGGATATTTACTAAATATTTAAGAGAACACTAAGAAAAAAAAAGAATAAGGATAATAATTAACAAATTAAATAATATAGAAAAAATAAGAAAATATTTAAAAAAACAAAACACGCGAGTTAGTGGATTTTGGTTGGGATAGAAAAGAAATCTATATGTAATATAAGTAAATAGATAGGTATAATCCGTATAAGCAAATATATATGTGTATTTATTATATAATATTATTTTTTTTTGATCGGTTATTATATAATATTATTTAATTTGGTATCTAGTTGGGTATGTGGTAGAATGTTCCCATACTCATGGATGCGTAGCTAGCATAGGACGAGCGCGGTCGGCGGACCGCACTGGGTTTGAAAGTAACCCCTGTTAAATTTAAGTTGGACCGCATTGAAAAATTTCGGTCTAGTTCGGATAAAAGAATTGAGTTAATTTCGGAGTAACCCAGTTTTTGTTTTCCATTACATCATTGCAACAATATTGTTTACATTGGCATGTGTGCTTGTCTTTGTAGTAAGTGCAACACTTTATGTTCAATATTGCATGGTAATTGATTTATTCAACTTATTTTTGTATAAGTTATCTAAATATATGAAATATTACCAACCATCTTATTTTGTTATTTCAATTTTTGACATTATTTTTCAAAATTTTAATTGACACATATCTATATTCAATAAAGAATTATAATTTACAAGGTGCACTTTTTTTTTTTAATGTTTGCGTTCCATTGTTATTACTTTCTTGATTTTTTGAATAGGGTAGGGAATACATCACTCATATGGGATTAACCCATGACAATCGCAGTGACACACAAACTCCTACTACTAAAATACAAGGTTGATCCTGAAATGAATAATAAAATATAGATTATATAAAATAAATAATAATGCAAAAAGAAAGACGTAGAAAAACTTCATAAACTAAAAAAAAAATCGAGTTACCGATATCAAACAAAAGAAAAGAAAGTATTTTTTTAATAATAATAGTGTAATAAGCAAGAGTTTATACAATTGAGTTAATACTTAGGATTTTATTATTATATTTCTTAAAACAGTTTTATGGTAATTTATTCTTTTTTCCTCCCATTTATCGTCTTCAAATTTCTGTCTTCTTCAATTAAATTAATAATATAAGTAGTATATTTTATAAATTTATTTTTACAACTAAATATTATGCTAAAATGATAACTAAAAAATTGTTAAAGAAATACTTCAAATTAACTACTATAATACAATAATAATGTGAACTAATTAATGTAAAATGTGAAAAGGCTATTTTATTACATGTCAATATTTTTTTATAATCATAGTTTTTAATTGCAACACACATATATCTTTTACTAGTCACATAAGAAAACAAAAAAAAAATATGTTCACTAACTCGATATCGAGTATGTAACCGACATCGAGCTACTTATAACTCGATGTCAAGTCACAAAAATATAACTTAACGAGATAACTCGACATCAAGTCACATGTAACTCGATCACACATCCCAGACCTTGTTTCGATTTGATTTCGTTTTCAAGTCTACTACATACCCAATCAGGGATGGTAATTTCCTGAACCCGATGGAGGATTCCGATGTCCGACCCTAATGGAGGAGGGTATGGAGGGTATTTTTGTACCCAATTAAATAAATGGGTATATGGGTATGAATATTTTTGGGTATGAGTATAGATGTAAGTCTAGATACATCATATTCATACCCTATCCGATACCCGATTAAATAATATTATATAATATATACACATATATTCATTTGTACATATATATATTTATTATTTATACACATCTATTTATTTATATTAAAAGAAAGTTTCTTTTCCCAAATTCCAATCAATATCCACTAAACCACGTGCTTTGTTTTTTCTAATATTTTGTTTTTTTTGATAATATTTAGTTTGCTAATCCTTATCTTTATTCTTTTTTTCTTCTTGTTTTTCTCTTAATAATTTAGTAAATATCCATAACTTCATTGAAATAACTCGAATTTGAGAAAATTCTATTTTAAGTGGTAATAGAGTATGGGTAGGGTATGGATACCCGATCCTCCGATGGGTATGGTTACGAAAACTGAATACCCGATGGTTATGTGTATGGATAAGAAATTAAATACCTGATGGGGATGGGGATGGGGATGGAGGATATAGAATCCTACCCATTGTCACCCCTATACCCAATCCCAAAATAATTAGATAATAAAATGCATAAAGGATGAACTAGAGATATAATACTTACATTTTTTTGAGATTATGTCAAATTGCACTGGCGCCAGATTTCTTTAAATGAGCATCGTTGTTTGAGAGAACGATGATTATGAGAGAGAGATAGTGAAAGTGAGAAAGAGAGAAAAATAACCTATTGTTTGTCAAATTACTATACTTGAAGGCATGGGCGTAGCCAGGGTATTTGACTAAGTGCGGTCAAAAAAACATTCGTTTTACCGGGTGATTATCGAGCCGAAATTTTAAAAAATAAAAAATATTTCAATAAAAAAAGCAAATCTGAAGGTCGTACCTTTAGCAATTTTTTTGCCGATTTTCTTCTCTCTAATTTCGGCTTATGTTGAATGAACGTTTTGGAAAAATGACTTATCCAGAAGTTAATGCTAAATTAACAACCAAACAACTGTTATTATGAAAAATTGACTTTTAGATCCAAAAGCTTATTTGAAAAATGTTCCCAAACAGATGTATATTATCAACTTTGGAGCATTCAATGCCTTAACTGGGCCACGGGATTCTTAATTTTTTTGGCCTTTGAATTTTAGCTTAATTTTTTTATAGGCCGAATTTTCAGTGGTCCAATCCAAATTTAACAGGACTACTCCAAGTTCCAGTGCGGTCCAACCCGAATTCCATAGAGCAATTTCAAAATCCAGTCGGTCCGTCGACCATTTTGACTATATTTCATTTTTGCATTATAGACTGAACCATTTTGACCCATTTCCACTAAAAAAAAACCCTACAAAGTTGCATTCTTCAACAACTGACTTCAACATGTGCTACATCAAATTTGCGTCGAAGAGAACTCAAAATGAGATATAAAATATGATAATCATAATTATCATGTTGTCCATTTTTGTGCCTTAATGATACCTATAATGCACACAGAAAAACTAAAAAATGGAGTTAACGAAAATGACGGATTTAAGTAAAACACAAAGACTCTTGCATGGACATTTTTGAACATTGAGATCATGCAAAAGAACAAAAAAATAACACCATGAATAGATAATTCCTTAATTAATTTTTAATAAGTTGAAAAGTCTTGGTTGAAAGAGAGTGGATAAGTTTCAAAGAAATTGAAAGATACTATGTTCAAACCCCGATCAATACTCCTTACAAATGATGAGCAATACAACTTGAGCTACAAGCTCGCCAGAGAGAATTCCTCAATGTAAAAGCAATTTTTAAACTAAAATGATATCAAACACAATAAATATAAATTTTATATAGCAAGAACAATTAAAACCATAAGTCAAATCAAATCCTAAAGGGAAATTAGGAAAATACCCCCACCAAGGGGTATTAAAGAAAAATACCCCACTTTATTAAATAAGGAAATATGCCCCTTTTCACCCCTAAAAAGTCTAATTTGCCCTTGACTTAGAAAAATCCCCCAAAAAAAAAAAAAAAAGCTGCAACAACCTTTTGGAAGAGCAAGAGTTAGAATTAAGAGTTAATTTTCACCATTACAAACCCTAGTTTCATAAAGAATACAAGCTTTTGAGAAGTAGAAATAAGATTTATGAGTAAGAGCAAGATTTACGAGTTTATCTTCACAATTACAAACCCTAGTTTTGCCATTCGAATGAGAGACGAAATATTGAAGAAATAGAAGCATTTGTTGATTGCGAGCTTGCTTCGAAAGGACTGGATTCGACAAAATAAATCGCGTTACTACCCCAAAATATGGATAAAGGTTAGTTTTGATTGTTTTTCGCAAAATGGTTCGATTGACCAATTTTTCATGATTTTTGGAATGGGTATAATTTGAATAGTTTCAATTTCTCGCAACTTGTATTTTGTGGGCAAAAATGTGGCGTAACCGTAGGCACTTAAGTGGGCATGTGTATTAAGTGTGCACTTACGTGGGCTTGGGGCGGAAGCAGAATGCTTATACCTGATTAGTGTGCATTTGGTGGGTTTTGCGTGGGCAAATGGGTGGGCGATTATGTTAAATGGTTCATGTGATTAAAATCGAAATGGTTCAGTATTCTATGGAGTTAAAATCAATTTTAACTTCAAATGATTCATGTTCTGTGAAATTAATGTGTTTGTGTGGAGTCTACGGTGTTCATGTTCTCAGGAGTCCATAATGTGTTGTAGGTTGGAATCGATTCAAATTGTATTTTTATCTTGCCTACTGTTTGCCCACATGTTTGCCCATTATTTTTGCCCTGTATGCCCACTTGTTTTTGACACACCATTTCATTGCGCAGATTCAAAAAAAAAATAGCACTTGTCCCCAATGAGAAGGATCACTTACAAAGACAAAATTAAATGGTGGAAGATACCTTAGAAGAGTGATCGAGAAAGGAAGAAGAAGAAGGAAATATAACCTATCATTTGAATTTGTAATTATTTATTACTTTAACTTGTGATTATTTATTTACCCACACATTTGCCTACGCAATCGCTACTACACTTGACCTTTGTGAGTCATGATATAGTTGCCAACATCAACCAATATTTTTGAACCCAAAAATTGCAACTTAAATCAACGAAATACAATAATTGTACATAAATTGTTTTATAATCTCGATATTTTATGAAAAAAGACATGCCCACAACATGCCCACGTATTTGCCTACGCAACCGCCTACTACACTTGACCTTAGGAAAGAACGATTGATTTTGGATTGCTTCCATGTAAACCTCCATCACAATGTGCTTATGTCACAATCCCAAACTCCATTCCATAAGAAAAATATATGAACCCCTGCAATGAATAAATACATATAAAAGTTTAGTTTCCTTGGTACAAACTATATTTGACATTTAATATAACAGCCCACACAAATGCCCACCCAAGTGCTCACAACCGGTTCAGTCCCTTGTCACCCATAATATTTAACATTTAACATAAATCGTCCCACGCAAATATCCACCTAAGTGCCTGCTTGATTCAGATTCCTCTTGTCATCTACTAATATTTGACATTTAACATAACTGTCCACCCAAATGTCTAGACAAGTGCCCACTTAATACACATGCCCACATTTGTGCCTACTCAAATGCCCACGTTTGTGCCCACCAATTACAAGTTGCGAGAAAAATCGATTACACCATTTTCATAAAATTTCAACAACAATTACGGAATGAGGATCATTCTATACACAATATCTAACTATTCAAATTATACCCAACCAAAAATCATGAAAATTGGGTAATCGAACCATTTTGCGAACTTGTGCCCACTAATACACATGCCCACTTAGGTGCCTACGGTTCTCGCCCACATTTTTGCCCACCCAATTGTCCACGCCAAAACCCACCCAAATGCCCACTAATCGGGTGTAGTCTATTCCGCCCCAAGTGCCACGCAAGCCCCCACTTAATACACATGCCCACTTAGGTGCCTACGATTTTGCCCACATTTTTGCCCACCAAATACAAGTTGCGAGAAATCGAAACTATTCAAATTATACCCATTCCAAAAATCATGAAAAATTGGTCAATCGAACCATTTTGCGAAAAACAAACAAAACTAACCTTTATCCATATTTTGAGGTAATAAATGAGATTTATTTTGTCGAACCTGTGTCCTTTCAAGCAAACTCTCCAGTCAACAAATGCTTCTATTTCTTCAATATTCCGCTTTCTTTCGAATGCCAAAACTAGGGTTTGTAATTGTAATTAAAGATAAACTCGTAAATCTTGCTCGTGCTCATAAATCTTGTTTTTCCTTCTCAAAAGTTTGTCTTCTTTGTGAAACTAGGGTTTGTTATGGTGAAAATGAACTCCCGATTCGAACTCCAACTCTTCCAAAAGATTATTGCAGACTTTTTCCTTTTTTTTTGGACTTTTCTAAGTCAAGGGTAAAATAGACTTTTAGGGGGGTGAAGGGGTATATTTCCTTATTTAATAAAGTGGGGGCATTTTTCTTTAATACTCCCTTGATGGGGGTATTTTCCCAAATTTCCCAATCCTAAATACCTCTTCAATTTTATACATATGTTCGAATAAATATGCGAATGATATACAACAATTCCTTAATTTGGTTGATCGCTAAAAGCTGGTTGAGTTTGGGTTATTAACCATAACAAACCAAACTAAAATATAAGATTTCAAACTTGATTATTAAAACAAATATTAAAAATA
This sequence comes from Rehmannia glutinosa, assembly GCA_016081115.2. Classification (NCBI taxonomy): domain Eukaryota; kingdom Viridiplantae; phylum Streptophyta; class Magnoliopsida; order Lamiales; family Orobanchaceae; genus Rehmannia; species Rehmannia glutinosa. The sequence goes on from CM071936.1 coordinate 21,248,975, forward strand.
TATAAAAATCAAGTTTTCGAGTTCAAATTATACTGCGTTTCAACTAAAACTTGTTCGAACATGATCAAATTAATAATCAAATAAGCTAATTTGTAATTTGTAAAAAGTCAATAAAAATTCAAATAAAATCTTATAAAACATATTTAAATCATACACATCCCTCTAACCACAAAGTGTATCTTTGTCTAAACACAATTAATTCCCAAAATCAACACTTAAATAATGTTTTAGGATCAACTTTTGTGTTCAGTGGTAGAGACTTGTGTTGATATAACGAACGACCCTAGTTCGATATCATACAATACAGTGTGTTCCTTCCCACTATCTCCCATTGTACTCAAAAATATTTTTGCCTTTGAATTGAAAAAAAGAGAAAATCAAATTAAGTTGACAAAAGAGAACACTAAATTTTAGGGGATATGTACTTACCACTCAATCCATTATATTTCCTCCCCCTAAATTTTAGTACAGTGGGCCCATCGTACTATACTATATATACGCCCTAAATATTTCAGTGACGAAAATTAAAAGAAGAATAAAAAGGGGGCACAGTTTCCTTACAGTCGTAGTTGTCTGTACGAGCTTTTGTTTTCTCTCTCTACATTTTTTCTTCTCTTTTGCACTGTTTCTCTCTTTGATCCCCCTGGATCGATGAATGCAGGTTAACTTCTGAGCTTTACTTGTAGTTCTTTGATTGAATTGTGCTAGAAATTGTGTAATTTTGTTGAATTCTGAAGAAGCGGGGGGGAATTCTGGAAAACCCTAATCTTGCACTTTGCACAATTGGGGTTTTGAGAGTCTGAATGGAACCTTGAAGTGTTTTGATGATGGGTTATGTGTTAGTTTGCACTTTGATATGACCTTTTGTTTGCTTAATTTGGCGAATTTAGTGTTAATTTCTTTTCTTGATTTTTCTGGAATTTGGAGGTATAGTAATGTGGTTGATTGTTCTTGTCCCTGTAATTTTTGGTTTTTTTAATCAACTTTAGTTGGTTTTATGATTACTGGCAGTTTTGATATTACAAAAAAATTTAGTGATGCGAACTGACTTAGTGCCTTTCATATTCTGCATTTCAGTATTTGAAAGTTGTGCTACTCTTTATTGCAATATAGTTTATGGTCATCCACGTGTTTCGAAATTTCTTTCTGTCTGAGTTTTTTGTTCTCTCTCTCTCTCTCTCTCTCTCTCTCTCTCTCTCTCTCTCTCTCTCTCTCTCTCTCTCTCTCTTGTAAGCTGTAAAATGTTTTGGGTCTAGTTAGGGCAGAGTTTAAACTTAGTTGTTGTTTTCTATCTGAGCTTCGAAAATTATCTTGATTGACAAGTTGTACTATGATTTGATTTTTGCTGATGCTCTTGATGACTTGGTTTTATTGCTTTTGGTAGTTTGTAGCTGTTAAGGTAGCTGACAAAGTGTTGGGGGGAAATTACTCTACAGATATGAGACTTTCACCCTAATAATGGCTGGAAACGCACGATTTGAGTCGGCCAGCCCCGACTCCAGTTTTGCAGGGAGTTACCAAAGTGGGCAAAGGGGATACTCTGTTCCCACTTTGGATAGATCCACAAGTTTCAGGGAGACAGCGGATAGCAGGAATTTTGCTTCTGGGAAGACAAATTCTAGGGGAAGTGCTACCACTTCAGGAGATGTGACTACATTATCTCAATGCTTGATGTTGGATCCAATTGTTATTGGTGATCAAAAATATGCGCGATCCGTGAATTAAGAAGGGTTCTGGGTTTTCTATTGGGAGTAGTTCAGAAGACAACTCTTTTGGTGCTGCTCATCTGAAGAATTCATCTCCAGGGGCTGTGGAGGAATTGAAGCGATTGAGAGCAAGTGTTGCAGATACATGTGTTAAAGCAAGGTAAACTTTGTTTCTCCCTAGTTGGTCTCTTTAGAAATGTGCCTGGTGCCGGGATCTTTGTGTCGCGCATATAAACTTGTCATGCCCACATCTTTTTTCTGGTTGTGCTGATGAATATCCTAATAAAGTGTGTCATTTATATGTTATATTCCATTGTCCTCGTTATCTACTAATTTGTGACGTTCATGCTAAATTTGTCAAACTTGATATTTAATTTGATAAATTTGAATGTTAATTTGGGTGTCAAACTTGACATTTAGGCCTTGTATGGTTTTATTTTTAAAACCATGTCTTCTGATTTTATACCATTTCAAAATCCAGACTCATGTTTGTTTCATCTATTTTCAATGGAAATGTCCATTTTATCTTTTTCTTATTCCACAAAAGTAACATAGCAAGCCTATAATTCTTTACATAACCATTATTTATTACTTATCAATCACTATATTCATTATTTCATTCAAATTACTCTAGTAGGACCACTACTACTAACTATATATCTACCTAATCTGTTACTATTTTCAAACTATACCAATGTAATTAGACCCACCACCATAAATCTGATAATAAAATATGATATATTTAAAGTAATTAGAAGTGGAGCCCACCACTAATAACTTCACAAGTTATCATACACAAAAATTTGAAATAGTACCAAAAATACACAAACAAGCATAATTTTATTTTTATCACATACTTTTGTTTAAAATTCCTGAAAGCTATGCAAACAAACAAATTCTCATTTCGAACGTATATACGATTTCATTGTCATTCCTTCATCTACACCCAAAGATCACCTTTTACACGAAAAGAACCAATAGAAAACAATATTCTTAATAGATATAATGGAATGAGAATTCTCACTGAGAATATCATGATACGAGGCCTTAGTTATTAATAGTTATTTTCCTTTGCTTGTTCTGAAATTTTACAATCTTATTTTTGACCAGTGGTAGAGCAAAAAGGTTGGATGATCATTTAAATAAGTTGAACAAGTATTGTGAGTCCATGTCCTCGAAGAAGCAGCAACGGAATGAGATGCTGACAAATGAACGATCTAGTGCTTCAACCTTGAAGATCGGGTCTCTGATTCATCGAAATCCTACTGAATTTGGAAGTCAAAAACTTGATGATCGGGCTAAGAATGTTGGATTGAATAAGCGCTTACGGACATCAGTGGCAGAAACTCGGGTTTGTAACTGCATTATTCTTTTTTATCTGACAATTTTTTAAAGATTTTGTTTCGTATTCAACAAATAAAAGATTAGCACATATACTTTTTTTATTTTTTATTTTAAATCTCATATCTTTTCTTGCATACTCGATGCTAAATATGTCTCATTCATTGTGACATAGTTTAGTTACCATTGGTCAGGAAGGCCATGGAGAAGATTGCTTTCTGTCACTAAGTTAAAATACGAAAAACACCTCACACGTTTTACCTGGTGAACTTAATGTATGCAAGCTATAACTTTACATAATTCTGGAACGTAATGTAGCAAATCATGCAGCTGAATCTTCATAAACCACTTTTATTTGAGCAATCTAGTTAAAATTTAAAAAATCTATGTTCATAATAAACGTAAGTTCTAATTGGACATCCTTGTGATTATAATGGCCAAATTCTTATTTTCATTTTTATTTGTTTTTTTTGAGTAATGATTAATGGACTAGTTTATTAGTTTGGTTCCATCATGTATCTTCTTATCCTGGAGAGCGAGTTTGTTGTGATTTCATTTCGTTTTATTTATTTACTGAGAAAGTTATTACTGTTTTCCCTGCTTTCAGGCAGAATGCAGGACTAATGGAGTACTGCGGCAGCCTTTGCCGGTGACAAAAGAAAGAGACCTGCTTAAAGATAGCAATGCAGATTCTGATATTGTTGAGGGAAAAATAAGGAGATTACCTGCTGGTGGAGAAGGCTGGGACAAGAAAATGAAAAGGAAACGCTCAGTTGGTGCTGTCTTTTCAAGATCAGTTGATACCGATGGGGAATTGAAAAGAACTATGCATCATAAGCTCCCTAATGAATCTAGCCTGCAGTCCAGTGATTCCACCCATAGCTTCAGGTCAGTGTGCATGTATGTTTGGTTGCCTTCCTCCAGAAGCCAACCTTCCCATTTTCTTCCCCAGTCACCAACCAAACATTACATTACGCTTCCCGATGTATTTCTCTACTAATACACACATTTCCCAATACATCACATCAAACTTTCCTTCCCCCAATCACCCCCCAAAACTTCCCCCAATCACCCCCAATCACTAAACAAACATATATGTTTTTAGCAATTATGCTGCTATTTAATGTTCTCTTTGCTTTCTGCATAATGCTGTTTACATGTTATTATTTGGATAATGTGGGTTGAAGCTGATTTCCTTGGTGTTTAAGGTGTAATAGATTTTGTGAAACTCGTGTGTAAAATGGAGTTGAATTCGTTCATTGTTTGTTGATTGGTTTGTTGTTGTGTTCGAGTACCATTCTTTGAACACTTTGGACACAAATCTCTAATCTATATATAAGTGGCTTACATGATTTAAAATTTTGACTTTTTTCTCATCTAAACGAGATCTAAGCATTTTGTTATACGTAGATGTGCATATGCATGTACTTAAGTTAATTATGGGAGTGGGAATGAATGAATTTGAGTTCAACACACATTCTTCGAACTTGGTTTCAATTTCTTGACAAGCTTTAATATTGTATGAGTTTGGTTTGATGTTTTAGCTATCCAATCTCTGGAGTGAGCATTAGTTGAACTCAAGTAGCATGATGATTTTCAAATTAATTATCATTTCTTAGCATTTCGAGTTGAGTTCACCCAAGTACCATTCTCTCGAACCTGAGCGCTTGAACATAAGTTATTTGTTATTTGATTATTTGAGGATGATTTACCTCCTTTAAAATAAGAACCTGAGTGCTTGAACATAAGTTATTTGGGACATATTTTTATTCATAATTTAGTTACTTTTTTGGGCTATCCTATTGAAAGTGATTCTGCCCTTTGGGTTGATTCTCTGTCTCTTTTGGAGCAAATTCATAAGTACATGATTTCAAAGATCAGGAAATGATTTTTGCATTACTAGATTAAGAACTATTGGCTGCATGTCGCATTTAATTATGTCAAATTTTGATGAAGGGAAGCTAGCTTTTCTACATTGTGAAACTTATGGTGCTTTTATTGGTTCCATCTTAGTTTGCTTTGTCAAATTGGTTTTTCTGTTATTTATTGAATCAGTCATGGTTTTATCCAGCCAAATTGTTTGTTGAGTTGAGGCATAGTTTTGCAAGTGATATCCTTCAGATTGAGTTTGGTTTTAATATAATGAAGCTTTTACTGTTGGAAACATGTTTCACAGATCAGGAGCTTCTGGCAGCAGTAACAAATTAGATCCTGCATCATCTCCTGTTGGTTCCAGTGCTCGCACATCCTTAAAAAATGAACCGGAAAAATCTATGCTCTCAAGGGATCTCTCTGCCGGACCAATCAAAGAGCGAACCTTAGGAAAAGTAAATGTTAGGTAAGCGTCTGTATGATTCAAAAAGTCACCAGCATATTCGTTTTACTGCCTACCTACCTTTAGCACATCTCTTCTTCCGCTTTTGGTTATTTGGCAGCAGGTTTTCTTTTTTAAACTTAATCTAGTTTTGCTTATGATGCCTTCGCTGGATTCTTCTTTTAGGATGAATACTCGTGAGGACAACCAAGCCATGTGTCCCAGTCCGATATTAAAAGGAAGGCCTCAAGGGCTCCAATGAAGCGGCACTATGGTTGCAGCTAATTCAGCTTCGAACGCATTCGTGTATCTGGAACTCTGGAGAGTTGGGAGCAGCCCCAGGCTGTAACCAAAACCCCACCATTGGTGGGACTAACAATCGGAAGCGTTCAATGCCTGCAGGATCATCATCTCCACCCATAACTCAATGGGTTGGTCAGAGGCCACAAAAGATTTCTCGAACAAGGAGGACGAATCTTATTCCTGTATCAACCCATGATGATGTCCCGATGCAATCTGAAGGATGCTCGCCTTCAGATTTCGGTCCCGGTTAAGCACTGGTGGTACCAATTCTTCTCTTCCCACCAAGAGTTCTGCCAATGGAAACCAGAATTCTAAAGTACAACCTGAAAATGTTCCATCTCCTGCAAGATTGTCAGAAAGTGAAGAATCTGGTGCGGGTGAAATCAGAATGAAGGAGAAGGGTTTAGTCAATGGAGATGGGGAGGAAAAGGACGCAAATAGTGGTCAAAATGTCGGGTCCACTGCAATTCCTATAAAAAAGAATAAAATTATGGTCAAAGAAGAAGTTGGTGATGGTGTGAGGAGACAAGGGCGTAGTGGGAGGGTGTCGCCATTTTCTAGGGCTAGCATTTCGCCTACGAGAGAGAAGTTGGATAATGTGGGGCCAACCAAACCTCAACGGAATGCTAGGTCTGGTTCTGACAAGAATGGAAGGTGCTGGATAGTTTTCCTTGCACATGATCTGACTTTAACCATTAAGTTATCATTTTTTGTTTTCTTTTTTTTTTCTGTTTGGGGTTGATCCTTCTTACTCGTGAAGACTTTTTGTCTTTCTGTTACAGCAAGTCAGGTCGTCCTTTGAAGAAGCTATCAGATCGCAAAGGCTTTTCTCGTCTTGGTCACATGGCTAATGGGGGTTCCCCTGATTGTAGTGGTAAACCTTGACACAATGCATCTTTGAGTTTTTCTTTGTGGATGTAGGCTTTGTCCGTTTTCTTGCCTTGCATGCTATCAGTGCCAATGGAAGATTAGAACAAATTAGCTTTTGAAGATAAACTTGAAGTTGTTTGTGAGTCATTTGTCTGTATGTTGCGTTGATTGCAGGCCTGCTGCTTACGCTTATGCATGTGTTGACCTCTGCATTTAGAGATCTATGAACTGGGCCCTATTTATGCGGGTTTGGATGGGCTATGTTTAAGTTAGTATAGGATTAGTCTGGAACTATTATTTAAATTCTGCCTTATTTCGTCCGCTGTTATCTAGGTGATATCAGCCAATTAAGTTTGTGAAAGACTTGCGCTGCTGCTTACTTGAACTTTTGTGGACACACCTGTTCATCCCTTTGTTCTGTAATCAGTTCTACTTTGTCACTTTTTAAACCTGGCTTTACATGAACCACTAGATTTTAGTGAACTAATTAATTCTCCCCTACGGTTGGAGTATGAAAGTCCCACCCCAAAAGGAACAAGAGTCAGTAGCACCACACATCTCAATGTTAACCACAAGACCCTTGGCAGATTAAAGGATGGGACAGAAAGAATCTGTTTTTTTTTTTTTTTTTTTTTTTTCACCCAAAGAATCTGTTTATGGTTGTTGAATTTCCGGTTACAATATGCTAATGAATTATTACTTTTCAGGAGAATCAGAGGACGACCGTGAAGAGCTCATAGTAGCTGCTAATCTTGCTGGCTGTTCGAGCTGTACGTATTTAGGATCCATTCCTTTTTGTCATATTACTATTTAACTGTTCTCAAGTATGCTGGTTGATTTTGTTTATTTATTTTAATCTTTACTTGCTGCAGTTAATGCATGTACGAGTGCATTCTGGAAAACAGTTGAGTCCTTGTTTGCTTCTATTGGCCCTGATGAAAAGTCATTCTTATCAGAACAGGTGATTAGGTCAATCTTTTTGTGGATTATACAATATTTATTGCCAGTTGATTGCTAATAAGTTTCATTTTTCATTTTTCTTGGGAGTCAGCTTAAATTAGCTGAAGAATCGTGCACAAGTTCTTATCCGAACCGTGGCCATGGAAATAATGTTCAAGTGAAATTGGTATGTAATTGCAACCACCAGTCTTATCTTACCCATGCAGTGGCTTAAGTACAATTTTGCCCCCTTATGTTTATGTGTTCCAATTTGAATGAGTTGGAGCCTTTATGCAGAGGAAGATAACACATGGACTACTTGATCAGCATTACTTTGATGTGCATTTTGTCTTTATATTACATTAAACTGTTTATGGGAACAAGTTTGTTTCAATGATATCAGGATTGTGTGTCTATTTGTCTAATATCCAGAGCATGCTTGTGTCATACCAGGATGATTATGGCCATGAAGATATTGCAGCACCTGATTCTCTCTGTTTTGGAGGATATAGACGCATGAAAAATGAAACTGGATTGAAGAACTCTTTGGATAGGATGGAATTTACCGAACAAGTTCAAACATCTTCTGTATTTGGGTGCTCAGAGACAGAGAAAAGATGTGACATAGTTACTCCACTTTATCAAAGGGTGCTATCTGCTCTCATTATGGAAGATGAAATTGAAGAAATTGAAGAAAATGGATTTGGGAGACCGAGAAGTTCATTTAATGATTCACAGAACCTTATTGGTGCTGAAAGTAAACATATAGATAAGCTGGATCTCTGTGAGCCGATGTTCGGTGCTCAAACACCGAAAACTGGTAATGCACACATAATTTTTTCATGTAATGGAAATGCGGACTTTGATAGGAGTCCTAGTGCCCAAGATCGTCTATGTAATGGTGAGCTGCTGCAAAGAGACGGGGGATACATGCACTCGGAGGTTGAAGTGCTGGTTAGACTATCAAGATGTGACTATGTTCTCCAAAGTCTGCAGACAAATAATTGTGGCATTTCTTCCTTTGACTGCCAGTATGAGCAGATGTGTGTTGAAGATAAGCTTATACTAGAACTGCAGAGCGTAGGCCTATTCATGGAAGCCGTGGTAAGTTTCAGACTTTGATATAGGAGTTTTAAGTAGCAGATTTTGATCATAAGTTCCCATTGTCCTATTTCTACTTCTGTGGAACTTTATTATCTGTATTCTTAATGGGTTGTGCATTTCAGAAGACCAGCAACGCACACTCATATGTTGTTTGATTACCTCCTCAATCATTTAATTTTGCTCATGTCGAGTTTTCTTTCTTGCTTTGCTAATTGTTTGCCTTTATACAGCCTGCTTTGGATGATAAAGAAGATGAGATGATTAACGAGGAAATTGTTCAACTAGAAAGGGGCTTCATGAACAGGTCATATTGCATACCATTTTTTCAACCCTGAGTTGATTCATGCTTCAGTGGCTCGTATTACTTTTCCTTCTTTTTGTTTCTTAAGGTCTTACTGATCAATGTTCTGTTATAGTATCTCTTTGTGGTCCGTATTACTTTTTCCTTTTGTTTTTTAAGATCTTACTGATCAGTGTTCTGTTACAGTATCTCTTTGGCATAAATTATTAATATTCATTTTGTCTTATGCTTAAACGTCCAGATAGGGAAGAAGAAGTCCCACCTGCATAAATTATACAAGGCTATTCAAGAAGGCAAGAATATTGGAAGAAGGTAACATGGGTGTTGTTTGGACTTCTTTTCATCAGAATTTAGATGATGTGTGGTGCGAGTAAAGAAAGGCTAGAATGCTTTTTTAAAACATGTAATGCTAATTTTATTGGCTCCTCAGGGACCCGAGCAGATTGCAATGGACAAACTTGTTGAGTTGGCGTACAAGAAACTGTTGGTTAGTATGAATTACACTAAATCATTCTTCCATATTGCGTTATAAGCCCTCAAGAAGTACATACATGTGAACTCATATTTTCTTGGCTTTATCTTATCCATTTCATGAAAATGTTTGGTTTATTTTGAAAGGGTACCATAAAGAAGAATGTGACTGGTGATCTATTAAGTTTCAGGAAAACTTGATGTAATATTTTGCCAATTGTCTTAACTTGTCTGTGTTGAAAACCTGATATTGTGCGATGGTTTTAATTTAAAACTTCAACAGTTAAACCTATCAAATTCAACCATTGGCTTTACCAAAGTTTGTGAACGCGACAAGAAGTTGGTAAATTTTTTGCAGTAAAATTTGATGGTGAGGAGAATCTGGGATGGAGTTGGAGGTTATGGAGAAAGTAATGTTATTGAGCTCAATAAAAGGAATATTAAAACTAGCTAGTTCACCTGTTAGGGAAGCTGTGGGTCCAAATGTCTTTAGGGCTGGTTCGGTGGTGAAAGGGTGTTCTAGCCCGGAAATGGGCTTTAACACATGTTTATTATGTAGTTGTTTGATGGACCATAAGTTAAATACTCATTTATGTATTTCAAATTTGTGTTTGAAGTACACTATCATGTTGACTTGCTGCACTGATTCTTATGCTTGATGTTAAATTTCAAAGCTACCTTCAGATTTCAAAAGTGGAAACGTTTTCTTGGAATAATTATACAGGCAACTCGAGGAAGCTTTGCTTCTAAACATGGGATAGCTAAGGTGTCAAAACAAGTTGCTTTGGGTTTTGCAAAGAGGACGCTTGCCAGATGTCGGAAATTTGAAGATTCAGGAGCAAGTTGCTTTTCAGATCCGCACTCCGGGATATCATTTTCGCCTCACCGCCTCGGTTCGATCAAACAGAGCTGCTGCTTACTGGTAAGCACTTGAATCTATCTTGTAAATGCACCCACCAATACCATAGGTGATAATTGTGTCAGTGAGTGGTCATGACAGTTATATAATGTGCTAATTGTTTCCTTATATGATGATGCAGACGGCCGTCAAGTTGATGCATTTGAATCTGATCAGGCATTTGCTAAAAATGGGCCAATATCTAATAGAGCAAAGAGAAAGGAAGTATTGCTTGATGATGTAGGTGGTGCTATGTTTAGAGCCTCATCTGCTCTAGGCATTTTGACGGTGCAAAGGGAAAGAGAAGCGAAAGGGACAGAGATAGAAATACTGTTGCCAAGGCTGGAGGACGGTCGTCAATGGGTGGCTCTAAAGGTGAGCGCAAAGCTAAATCAAAGCCGAAGCAGAAAACAGCGCAGCTTTCTACATCAGCAGCAAATACAAGTTCCATGCTAATAAATCCCTTAGCTAGTGGTTCTGGTGAGTCGGGAAATAGTAGTGGCAATAGGAAAAAGGATGTTAGATTTATGTCGTCGTCTGGTAATGTACCTCCAGTGGAGTTTGCTAATTTACCACTGAATGAGATCGACGGTATAGAGGAACTAGGTGTAGATTCGGAGATTGGTGAACCACAGGATCTGAATTCTTGGTTCAATTTTGATGTGGATGGGTTACAAGACCATGATTCGGTTGGCCTTGAGATACCTATGGATGACCTCGCCGAATTAAATATGTTTTGATGACGACCGCAGCCTTGTTGTACAGCTTAACTGGCTATAGAAGAGTGTTTTTCATTTTTTCAGGAGGTGTGGGATTGATATGTGCATGTCTTGGCAAAATTTGCCTGTTGTAATTATGCATTGTTTTTCATAAACTCTGGAAAATTGTTCAGAATGTCTTAGTAGTTGATGTATTTCAAGAAGTGCCATCTTATTAAGCATTTGAACTGTTTTAGCATTATGTAACATTATGTTGCACAATACAATTTGCCTAGTTAAGAATTTGACGAGTTTGTCAATTTATATAACTTTTTCTTTCGGTTCAAACATGTGGCAACTGGTAAGCATGATGAGGTTTATTTTTTCTGCAAAAACGCAAATCTAGTTGACCAAAACAACAAACAACAATTGCGTTTTATCATTTTTTTCATTTAAATTTTATTGAATCGCAAATGGACATTGCTTTTCCTGCAAATTATAAAGAGCACAAAAAGTAGATTGCAGTTTGCCTCAATCCCTTAAAATATCAAATCTCCAGTCTTTACTCTTTAATAGTCTTTAAAATTCATTTGTTTTGAGTTGAGCGTTCATGAACTAATGTATTTAACTTTTCTCATAAATGTTCAATTATTAAACAAATGAACACAAAAACTTTTAAAATAAAAAAACAAACATGAACAATCCTTGTTCGTTGGAGCTCAGTCCGTTACCGCCCTAGTGATAACTCACATTGACCCCGTGTATTTACAGCATAATTACCTGATTACAACTTGGAGAGGCAATTTGAAATCAACTTTGTTTCCTCCATATGTTCCAGATAAAATCTTAAACTCATCCTTAATTATGGGCAAACCTGTTAGCCTCTATTTCATCAGCATCAATGGATACTTGATATTGTCTCAGACATCTCATCATCATCAGAAACATGAGGTTTTTCGATACAATGGATATACTCTGAGAGGAATGCCATAATTGAACAAGATCCTCGACTCTTACAAATTTAAAGCTTGTGTTTGGAAGATGGAGGCCTAGATCGTACTCCTTGTCATCAAACTCGGTCTGTTTTAGTGTTTTTGTATAATTCGTGATAGCAGTCCCGGGTGACCTCTGGCAATGGATACCTGTAGCACAAAAATTCACGCCACTCGGTTTAGAGCATATTCGTGTATTGTTACAAGCAATAACTAGAAGGGATAATTACAAATACTACCCCTGAAGTTTAGCCTAATTACAAAAATCCAATTAACATTCAAAATTACAACTTGAGGATGCAGTTTATAATATAGACAAATGTCAAAGGGTATTTGTAATTTTGTATCATAACTGATCCTTTTGTAATTAGACTAACTTAATATTTGTAGTTATCCAAAGAAGAAAGTAGAAATACCATGCTATATCTATATGCCCAAACACGACACGTTAAAAACACGAAAAACACGGCACGACACGATAAGCAAAATTGTCAAGTTTATTTAGGCAAGCCCGTTAGGCCCATTAAGCCCGTTAACTAATAAAACTTATGATTTTTTTATATTCTTTATATTTTATACTTAAAACATATATTCTAATAAATTATCAATAAAAATAGTCAATTACAAATTGTTAATTATTAGTAAATTAACCATATAAATAATTAATTATCATTAGTTAAAAAATTATCGTGTCTTATCGTGTCACCGATACGGCCCGATTTTTATCGTGCCTTATCGTGTCGTCACCGATAACGCCAATGGCGGATGTAGGGGGCCACCGGCCAAGCCCCACCATTTTTGAAATTTTTTTTACACTACAAATTTTTGAGAAAACAAAAATTTAATTATAATTTATATGATATTTGTGTATCGGCCCACCCCTTTTGCGTGTATCGCCCACCCCATTATTATTCCCCGGCTCCGCTTTGATAACGCCGAACCCAATAAGCCCCGGCTTAAACTCCTATAATTTCGTGTCGTGTTCGTGGTTTCGGTCAATCGTGGTCGTGCCTCAGTTGCCACCCCTAATTTCGAACCCAAATTTTGTGCTCTCAAAGAGGGGTGACCACGGTTCCCGGACCCGCCGGTTCCGGTTCCTCATTTTGGAGGAACGGCCTTCACTTGCCTGGGCCCGGCAGGTTGTAACCCGGTTCCTCCTGGTTCCGGCCTTCTGGTTTTAACCGAAAAACCGTTTGTTTATCTTTTGATAATTTTTTTATTTCTTAAAATAGTTTATTAGTTTGATTAAAAAAAAAGAAATAAAGAAAAGACTTGGACTTAACATTCAATAAAGTTTTATACTTAATATTAATAATAATATTAAACTATCTATATATACTATTAGAGTATAGAAGAATCAAAATTCACATAGTTCTCTTGCAACATTTACCTAAAACGTGTCTCATGTAGTTACAAAAATAAAACATCATAATAAACATTTAACATTTCTTCTAAAGATGTATTTACCAAAACAAGATTGTTGGTTTTAACCTTAAAAATAACGGTTTCATCACGGTTGCCCATCTACTTGGTTCTAATCGGCCAGTTAAAACCGCCTGGTTCCACAATTTTTGAGACAAGAACCGAACGGTAACCTACACGATTCCGGTTCGGTTTTGAAACCGCTGACCATGGTTACGTTTGGGAACCGTTGACCACGGTTCCGGCCTAGGTTTGGAACCCGGTTTGGTTCCATTTGGCCACCTTTACTCAAGTTGTATCTCGCTAGTTTCATTTTCATCATAAAAGCCGTGACAAATTCTTTAAAAACTGCGATGAATAAGAGGTGTAATAATAAAGTGACTCAAGAAAGTTCATTTCTTTCTAGATGTTGGTCACGTTCCACAATAATTAAACTTAAAGCAAAATCGTTTCAACATATAGATCTAAAGAGGTAGGGAATCACTCACACAAATCAAAAGAGGTAGAGGTAGCCTAAAAAGACTTGGAAAAGAAGCTATTAAAAAAAAACATGTTATACCTTGAAATAAATGAAAATATGGCTTATGACCGTAAACGATGGCGCGGTATGATCCGTATAGCCGACTCCCACGTAGTGGGATTAAGGCTTAGTTTGTTGTTGTTGTTGTATATAGATCTAAAATTCTTCAAGGCAGCACCACAATAGTTCGATTTTCTACTTCAGAATTTAAGATTCTCAGGAATTTGATGTCAAGCAAAGAGTTGGCACTCGTGTAACCAAGGCCATTGGCAAACTTAACGTCCATTTACATACGAGTAGTCACTCGTGTAGATGAGATACTTTGATTTGTCAATCAAGGTCAAGCTCAATCTGAGGTAATATCTCCTGAGGGGAAATGTAGTGAAATGCTGATCAAGATATTGCAGTCGCCTTAGAAATAAATCAATTAATGATCTAGTTTGAACAAACCTCAGGATAAACAACTGCAGGTTGCAATATATAGTAACAACTACACTATCCTTAAAATACACTACTTTGGATAGAATTCCACATAAAAAGTCGCATCTCTTTGCCACAAAGTGCTCTTTGCCACAAAGTAATAACACAGTGATTTGTTTATAAGAACACAGAATGTACTAGAGTTTATAACTGACAGAAAATGAATCGCTTTGCCAGAAGGTAATAACATAGAAATCTGTTATTTTATTTATAAAAAAATCCACAGAGATGGGACTAGGTGAAGACTAACCGAATGATTTTGTCCCAGTTCCAGAAGCCAAAATTTCCAATCTTTCAACACTTCTCCAGCAACTTTGACAAATATATTTTCCCAATTTTTGTGATGAAATTCAACATCATCCAACTTGTAACCTACACCAGTACCCAAGGCCTTGACAAAAGCTTCCTTCAGGGACCAATATCTGCATGGATGATTATCAGCATAATGACTCCCAAAAGGAAAAAAATGTTAGACGGGTGCAGGCAGTCGGGGTGACCAACACGGCTCCTCTCTTCTCGACAATCCATACATCCCAACTCAGTGTATGGACAACTATCTCTTGAGCACAGGTTCAGGCTTAACCTCAACGGGAAAAGGAAATGGAGCAAGGGAGAGAGCGATCCTCACGTGAGGGTCGCGAACATAGCTAACAGGGGGGGATTGCCTTTATCAGCCCAGATAGACCCCGACCCATGAGCCCAAAAAGCGGAAGGAGGATAGTAGGGGAGAGAGAAGCAGACATTACATATGCTTCGTTTATGGCTTTACAATAGGGAACTATATTTTGTGTTGTATGTGAGACCAAAAAGCGTTTAATTTCAAGTATCACCAAATATATCAATTCATACGGATCTCACCTTAGCTTGAATTGAGGCATAGAACAATGAATCAAATTTCTTCAAATTTGTGAAGTAATACCACATAAACGATGATGCATCCAAAACGGGGGAATGGAAAAAGCATTTGGTGATAAAACATCAAATGTAGGAAAATGATAGCTTGAAACTTCTTTAGATCAGATTTGCTGCCATTTTAACCACTAACCAGATCCTCCAATTTACGTTATATATGCACAGGTTGGGGCTTTGAAAAAACTTTATTTTACATTACTGGAACTTGCTTCTCAATAAAGATTTTTAGGCTCAAGAATGGAACATCACAATACAAAGGACAAGGAAAAGACAGTTTTAGATTTAATTTGAGTTTTATACCTAATTCAAAACCGCAAGGCAAAAACAGATGCATTACATTGTATGTACAAAGCAGGACTACTATAACACAAGGTAGTAATTTCATGCAAAAATATTTCCCATAAATAAAATATGCATAAATAATGTGTAGTAATAAAGGAACATATGTGCTTGGGAAACGCATGCAAGAAAGATAGTAGAATAAAAAAGCCATGGAAGATTAACATACCTGAAAAAACTTTTAGCATATCATCAGAAGAGCCAGCATTGAAGATATGATGCCACTCTAAACTAGAGAAGTATGATGAGAAACTATATATGAACTTGTCAGCTGTTTCGTTCACAGGAATGGAATGAGAAACGATATCCAACCCCACAAGACATATAGGTTCAGATGCTATTGCGACATAGTCACCATGATGCGATACATTAAAATTGAAATTTGAAATCCCAACTTCATGTTATCACACACCTGCAGAGTAGGACAGAGTACCAGATCACATACGTTGTACTATAGTAGTGGTGACTCTGGCGGTTTGCTATTTGCTAACATAACAGACAATAATGCCATTTTTTTTATAAATTTGCTGTTTGCCAACATAACAGAAGATAATGCCAAAAATTCATGACAAATTCGCTATTTGCATAAAAGATTGAGTGCCCAAATCTCATTGGCTTTTAATCAATCATTGCACATGTCGTCTCAATGAGGTTCTAACTCTCATCTGAGGTCACTATTGTACAAATTGTCATACTTCTCTCCTTTTATAAATAACAATTCTGTCACTTTACTATCAGAAATTCACCTCCAATTGAATATACACAATCCTTAAACTGGTCCAAGGAGATGAGATCTCTTCACATCTTTGGACATATGCCAGACAGCGTAACTAAAAAATTACTACAAATATTTTGATTTCACCACTTTGATACCAATGATTCTACCCTGACTGGTGGCCAACCTTGAGGCTATGCATCAACTTCACGAACTCAACCGAACGTGCCCCAAAGACACTTTTTTCTTTGCCCAACATCGACCAGTTGGTTGACTCAACTGCCGGCCATGAAGTCATGAGCTTGATGGATGCATACTCAGATTACCACCAGATTCCCCTTTACAAGTAGAATCATGACCAAAGGACAAAGTACCTATCATACCCAATTGAGGTGAACTAGAATAATATTTACTAAAGCATACATGTGGTACATGTCCATAGTCTAAAATCTAACCATCTCGAGAAGAAGTATCAATATGTATAGAAACTATGAGAACATACATCAAACTGTTACACTTAGATGTGAATTGAGGTTCACAAGCCGTCTATCCCAATAAATTAAATCCCAACTTTTAACATTAACTAAGTAGCTTTGATACGACTTATTTGGACACAGTGGATGCAAATGGAGTCCAAGATTTCATTTATTTAATTTCACAAATCACACCAAGAAATTGGTGACAAGAATAATATCTGATAGAAAGCAAAAAATAATGCAGAAGGTTTACATAGTATGAAAACTCAGCCAATATGATTTTTCATCTTCTATCATGAGAGCAATTTTACCAGTACAAGACAGACTAGAGTTTAGTAGCAAAACCCAAAAGAAAAGAAGTTCTTGTACAACCACTCTGAAGAGTTATCGAAATAATTCTCCAAACCCATTTGTATTGCTCATGAGAATAATTCCACAAGTGTTTAACACACCCCTCACAATTTCTCACATAACCCTCTTCTCATGCTCCAGAGGTTGGTGCTTCTCTAAGCCCCTCACCTTCTTTTACAGGGTTTTGCATTGAGTGTTTTTTCTTTCTTTCTTTTTATCTTTTTTGTTCTCTCAACTGAAGTGCTAGCAAAGAGTATCATATCTTGAGTTAATTGGGAATTGTCAAAAAGATAGGCTACCTTCGTAGTTCTTGTTTTGCAGCGGATATCTCAAGACGATATTCCCTTTACACGTTCCTAGTTAACAGCTAGAAAAATTGAGTGTAAAAGCAACTAAGGAGAAAAGAACTTTATGAAAATGTAGATATACAAAATGGTTTCCCCTCAGGGGTTCGCCGGATAATGATCTCATCAAATGGGATTCCCAATACTTGATGCACCAGGGCATACTGTAACAGACGGCTTACAAGTGCCGTTTTGATCCTCCAATTTGACAAACCTAATCAATTGAGTGTCACTCAAAATTCATTCCCAGACTCCTTGACAAAAGATTTAAAACTTTTCTTCAATGCTCATACAACTCCTTGACAAGAAAATAGAAACCGACAAAGCTGATTTAAATCTGACCAACAGGATACAATTATGCTTACATAGTTACCCACACACATATCACAAATTATTTTTGACCACACGGAAAAAAATTGATAAATTGATAAAGAACATAAATCATAGGATAAATTTGTACTTGTACAGAAGAAACAAATAAATAAGAAAACTGGGGGGAAAAAAGTAACCTGGTGATGGAAGAGTGCTCATGGAGGGGAAGAACAGACATGGCGAGAGAGAAATGATGAGATGAAGGTTTCCAATTAGATATGTCAACAACCCATCTCTGTACACCTTTTTCCATTTCCATGTCTTCTTGTATTACCAGTAAACCTCCAGATTATCAGCACTTGCCCTGAAATTTAGCTCAAGTAAATTAGTCCAGCCTTCACTCCTTCAGCCATTGCAGAAAATAATCAAGTCGGCTTAAAAAAAAAAAAAAATCGGTAAAGTGAGAACCGAGAAGATGTCGTAACTATCGTTATTACCAAAAAAAAAAAAAAAAGGTAACTTTAATTTATCATAGTATTTATGCCCATTTAACTTTAAATTATTCTATTTTACCCCTAAATTTTGCAAATTATTGCACTTAACCTGTAATTTTCAAATTTACCCTTACTGTTTGTGAATTGTCGTAGCTAATACATCTCGATCAATTGTTTAAATCAGCTTTCTCTCAAAATCTCCACATCTTTAGCCAATATAAAAATATTAGTAAATTTTATCAATAAACCTAAGT
Organism: Rehmannia glutinosa; assembly: GCA_016081115.2. Taxonomy (NCBI): domain Eukaryota; kingdom Viridiplantae; phylum Streptophyta; class Magnoliopsida; order Lamiales; family Orobanchaceae; genus Rehmannia; species Rehmannia glutinosa. The sequence goes on from CM071936.1 coordinate 21,267,531, forward strand.
TATGATATCATTTTCAGGGATCACAAGATAAAAAAATCATATAGATTAAAGGGTGAATTTGAAAATTACAGACTAAGTGCAACAATTTTCAAAGTTCACGGAGAAAATAGAACAATTCATAGTTAAATGGGCAAAGTTGAAAAACACGCATAGTTTGTGGGGGTAAATTAAAATTACCTCAAAAGAATAAAGAAGGAAAATTTGAGAAATTACCCCTCCATATGTAGAGCTGTCAAAGTCAAATTGTCGGGTTGAGCCGGTCAGACCTAGCCCATCGAGGCAAAAAAAGATTAGCCGCTAAAATTGGAGCTCAACCTACCTAACCCATCAAATTACACTAATAATTTTGGTCGGCCATTTTTCGGGCCAAATGGCTCGGGCTTTTTTAAAAACATAAAAACATAGTCGGCCAGATAAAAATATTCGGGGCGGAATTAATGACTTCTTCCATAGGGGTATTTTTGAAAAAAAGACCCCTAAAGATTAAAACTCGATTTATATCCATGTACTCGTATTGTCCACTTCATTGTTCACTTAATTTCCCAACTAACCGCCCACCAAATTCTATTTGAAGACAAAGCGAATTTGCAAATTTTTGCACATTTCAAGAATAATTACAACTATTTACTCATTCTTTATACTATATCTAACAATATCAAATTATACTCGATTCTAAAATCATAGTTGATAGAATCTCGAGGCCTTAAAAACTTTAAACGATCAGATTCTTACGGTGTTGTATGTTAATGTTGTAACATGAACCAAACAACACAAGTACACAACCGGAATAAAAATAACACCGAGATTTTTAACGTGCTTAGATTCCTCAATCTTAATGCACTAGCCACGCCTGAAGAAAAATAATTCAATATTAGAAAAGCAATGCTTATTACAAATACGACTCGATTTACAAAAGCATAAAGACTCCTCTTTATCTATTCACCAACACTCGTATAAAACTAATATTAAATAGAATCTTCCAAAAATCTCAACCTTGGTTGGAATCCCTCCAACTTCAAATTCCTGAACGATTGGTCGATCCACACCGTAGATCTTTACCTTCTTCTCCCGAAGAATAATTATAACACAAAGATTTCTTGAGAAGAACAATATAGCTTAAAGAGTGTTTTTCTCGACAATTTTTTTCATAGGTTGATCTCCCTTTATATAGTGAATTGAACCGATCCTTTCTTGGCCGGAATCAAGTCAATTGCGATTTCCGGCGGAGGTTACAAAACTAAAAAGGAAAACCAAAAGAACAAAACATTTCCTTATGAGTAAGAATAAAGACATAAGGAAAGAGTTTAAATGGCAAATACAGGCTTGAATAATTATAGGTATTCAAGATTATCAGCAAACTACTCGAAATAGAACAATTGCCATAAATCAGAAACAAAGAATCTGGCAAGAAATCAACTCAGATTATGTGCAGACGGTGTTTGCAAAGCAGAGTTGCAACACTGGATTTTGCACTGTGCAGACAAAACAAAATTGCCAATAATCATAACTTTAACAATATCCCCCATTTGGCACTTTTTGTCAAAACAGAAAAGGCAGGAAACAATAAATATTCATAAGTGAAACAACACTTTAGAATTTAATTCCTGCAGATGTTAGCACAGTCAAAATCAGGCATATATAAACCAATAGCATACATAACAATTAGTTTGTCCAAAATAACCAAGTTTTAGCGTCAAACTATAAAACATGATAATCATAGAATGCTACAATTTTTAATCATCCTTTGACTCCCCCTCAGAGTCAGCCATATCATCTTCTTCATCCTCATACTCATACTCCCCCTCCGAACTAGCCTCTTCCTCTTCACTGGACTCCCCCTGGGATTGTGCCCTTTATCCATAGCAGCTGCTTCACCAAATTATCCAAGCCAGTGTCTACTCCCCCTTTTTGAGCAACAGGTGCCAAAGGTGTAGATGGGATACAAATCTGCTAAAGAAAATTTTGGGCTTCCAGCTTTTTAGATGTCCAGAATTTGATCTGGTGCTCTGCTTCAGTGAATTTCAAAGACGAATGCGAGCCTCAAGGCAAAGATTTCAGTGTTGGAACACCGGGAAGAAGCAACACCAATGTCGCAGGAGGGCCCCAGAGGAGCATGCAATACAAGCGTCAATTATCTTATCACTTTTTAAGATCTTGACAGAGATGGAAATGGGCGTACAACAACCAAATCCTCTCGACTCCTTCTTTTTGAAACCCCGAGAAATGTTAACCTTGTAAATTAAGGAAGGGTAAGGAAGATATACCATATACATACTGGTGTAATGAAGATGTAGTCCCAATTATATCAAGATGGGTTTCCCAATATTGTAAGGGTGCTTGGTCCTAATACAAGACAAAAAACAGTTCGATCCGTGGTGGTGAGAGGAGGTATCTTCGTGGGGGTCCAATTGCATAGAGCAATTTTGGGCAAGTATATTTCTTGGTGAGATCCTTAGCCTCTGAATTTTTCCCTGCTTGGTAGGCCATACTTGCACAATTCCACCACTCAAGTGTTCTAGCAATCTCATCCATATCGAAGGTAGATTGTCATTGAGCACATTTTTTCCATCAAGAACATCATTAATATCCTCCTGAGTGAAAGAATGACTTTCTTTCGAACCCAAATCGACCCATACTTAGCAGTAATACTCATCATCAAATCTATCTCGAATATTACAATAGAATTCTAACAACCCTATCAACATATGGGGATGTTGGAAACTGAATCCAACCAATTCCATTTCTTCAAGTAGAGGCAAAATACCATATTTGATATGATCCTCTAACTTAATAGCCGTTCACAAAAGTCTCCCTTTGACCACGTTGTCCCACAATTTCTTATTATTAGCGAGAATAAAAGCGCAAACAAACAAACCTTTGTTGTCCTCAAGTTCGAGTCCGATGGTTCATGATCGTAGATGTCGGCCACAAGATGGGACTTAGATGTTTCAACACCGGTGTCTACGCCTTCCTAGCAGAATTCTGGTAGGTTCTCCCCACATCCTTTAAAACATCCGACCGGTGCTATCACCATCATCATCCAGAAGAAGAGTCATCTTCCGAAGGTTCCATCACAACATCCGAAGCGGGAATGCTTTCAAGAGATCAATCCTGGGAATTTCATCATCCGAATCGGTGAACACCATTTGCCTTATTATCCTCCTCGATGGTTTCTTAGTCACTTGACCACTTTCTTTAACCAGGGGCACTTCTTTTCAAAGAATTCGAACCTCTTTTCTTGAACTTATCCGGGGAGGTTCCCTATTTTCTTTTTTCAAACATAGGTTTTGAAAAACTTTGATCGTAGTTCGGACGGCTCGAGGAGGGGGATAATCTTGATGGTTCATTCCCCATATTGTCGAACCCTGTTCTTGACGTGGAGTGAGAACTTACACGAGTCCCACGAGCCATAGGGTTCGAACTGGGAAGAGGGTTGTTCAAATCCACACCCGAGATGTTGCCTTTGAAGTATCTCAAGACCGAAAATCGCACAACCAAAAAAGAGGTGGTTGATCAATCGGTGTTTTCGGGAATAGATTGCTCCGCTTCTCCGTCGATTCTCACCACTTCTCTTAGTTCTCTAAGTATTTGCTCTCTTGTACGAACCATGCTATGAATCAATAAAATCAAGCCAATGAAGCACAATATATGACAGGGATTCGAGAATGAGATAGTTAGAGATAAATAACAATCTTTAGTAGGAAATAGAATGTGGGTTTCGATACAAAGCCAAAGAGAGTATATAAGAAAAGAAAATAACTCCTTTAATTAGAGTGATACACTCGCGGCTAAAAATGGTGGTTGCCATAAAACTTCCCAACCACGATTTGAAATTCAAATATTTTTGGAAAAGTCCATAATTTAAGATATGCATTTAATCCGGAATAAGTACGGATGATCAATTCCTTTTATAAAAGACAAATTTAAGGAAAAATCATTTCCAAAAATAATACACCACATCGAATCAATAAGGAAGATATATTCCACAAGCCCATAAATGATCCCTGAGGAATGTCTAGAATGATGGGTTTATTTACGACAGAATAAAAAAGCTTGGCGTTTTGGTGTCAGAACCCGGTGTTGTACCACCTTTTTTTTTTCAAGAACATCGCCACACAAAGTCAATGGATCAAAATTTTTTCCCATTTAACAATTTTTTAGTGAAAGGAAAAATCAGGTAGAACATTTATCCAAATCGGTAGCTTTCACTCCAAAATATGGGTAGCTCTTTTTTCTAAGATCATAACATGATTCAAGATATAAAAGAACATAGAATAGTTCTACAATCGAATAGCTTTCACCCACAATGTATAAGTAGTTTGAGTCAATCGCTACAGGCTCCCAAGCTACGGCATAGATCGACTCCCACCAGGAACATCACGAGCACAAGTTACCATCGGTGCGTATTCCCTGCCCGTGATGATCCGCTTGTTAATCATTTCCTTTTCCTGGAGGAAACCTGACCTTCTTGAAGAATCAACTAGAGATCAAGAACGTTTCCATAAACCCGATCCCGTTATTCCAACAGACACCATCGTCCCAATGACATTTTTAACTTTGACGCATGGCCGCCAAACCGAGACAAGTGTGATTGAGGTTTAAGAAGTTTTCAAGGCCATATTTGCAGAGATAGAGAAGATGGAGAGGCACCGTGCCTCACCGACATGAGACCGGATAATCAGACGCTAATCTTTACCGTCTCCGCGAGGAATAATTGTCGGGGATCCAGGGAATGGTGGCAACAAACACAGACACGCGGCGAGAACAAGTTCGCATCTTAACATTGTTCAATAAATTGCCAGTCCGGCGGGCTACTAAGAATGCCGATATGAAGAGAAGAATGCAAGAAAACATAGATTTAATGCATGAATCTCACAACACGGTAGATGCTTGTTGCTGCGTGAATTTCATAAGAAAGAGCATGCGTAGAGAGAACATGGAGAGGAAATTCAAATTTCTCCTCATGGCTTTAAATGGTGGTGGGGTGAATCCAACGCCACCCACTCGACCCGTGTGCCAGTTACATAACTCGACTATCACCGCTTAGACTTCATGATTG